>JAJJMB010016078.1:798728-1080804 GCA_023531105.1 Papaver atlanticum
TTAAATCATTGAAACTTTCTTAGAGGATGTTATATAGTTGTTATTCAAAAACTATTTTTCATCAAAGCGATTTTCAAGTTATTGAAATATTCAACATGACTTTCGTCACGAGTAAAGATGAACTTGGCCAAAGCGAAAGCTTACCAACACATATTTCGAGAAATAGATAAGCGAGATAAACTCGGCTCGAAATAACAAATGTGTATAATTGAAGTCTATATAGCAATACGACTTTTGTCTCAAGATAGGAGATAGAATAAATAGACTTTTGAGTGATAGATAAGTTCAAGTCTCCACATACCTTTTTGTCGATGAAGTTCCATAAGTTCCTTGAGTAGTTCTTCGTCTTTGCATGATGAACGCCGTGGAGTCTAGAGATCAACTACACTTACTATCCTAGTCCGAGACTTAGCTATAAGAAAACTAGAAATCAAGACTTATAGTTTTGACAACTAAACTTGACAAACAAGTTGAGATAGCAACGCTTGCGAGTTCGACTGAGCAGTGCTCTAACAAAAGGTATGAAAACTAGTGGGATCCTAATGAAATTTTCATAGAGATACTTCATGACCAAAAGAGAACATATCAACTTGTTTCGATGATTTCACATAGTCGAAACTAGTGTACAAGGAGTTTATAAATATACAAGAAAACTCCTACAATATTCCACAGCCGCACTCTCCACAAAGATTTGGCAATTAAGCACAAGTTCAAAAAGAACTCTCCCCCATAAAATGTCATTCCCGAAAGAACAACAAGAGCGACCTTACTTTCACAAGAAAAGAAAGATTTCTTTAGACATTAACAAATCACGTGAAACATGAATTCGTAATCCAAAAATCTCAATTGAATTAACCACAAAGGAAATGATCAATTCAATTGGCCATGCTCAACATAAGAAAACTTACAGAGAAACACATTACATTCACAAAGATGTGGATCAGGGAAAGACCAATACTGCGGAATAAACAAAGATTCATTCTATCTTTTATCACTATTTTCATAGAGACATGTAATAGACTTAATCTTTGTAAACAAAAGTTCATCCTATCTTCCATCAATTATTTGCAAAATGACATAATAGGCTTAACTTTGTTGTCAAAAGTTCATTCTATCGTTTATCAATATTTGCATAATGACATATAATAGACTTAACTTTTGAGCATATTTTGGACAATCATAGTTCACGGACGCAAACACACATATCCCATAACAAGTTGCAATATATAAAACCATAAAGATTAATACTACAAAAACAACTTTGCCCTTAGTAGGTAGAATCAATCTTTTTCGCACGGATTTACACCAAGAAAAGCTCCTAAAGGCGTATTAAAATATTTTATTAACAAAGAAGAACATACAAAGTTATTAACGACCATGCACCATAGTTCACAAAAGATGATTGTGAACATTCAAGAATCCCATAGCAATGCGTACTACTGCCCATTCTTGAACTTCCTTCTTTGTGATTCACCAACAAAATTCTTGTAAAAGCTACAAATGAGCTTAGAAGAGTAGTACTCCAAGAATTCAAGTGCCCAAGTTCAAGAGAAGTGGAACAAGTGCGACGAAACGGAGCAAAACACTCAAAAACAAGAGACGGTACAAATACCAATCTTAACTCATCCAAATTCAAGAATTCACATCTCCAATTTGAATAGAATTCAAAAAGGAAGAGAATGCAAAAAGAATGAGGTCATTCCAAGTTCGGACGAAGAAGTTACGGCCAAAACAAGTTAACCGAATATCGACGTTTACAGACCAGTATGCATACGGGTTTGCAAACGAATTTTCGTGACCAGGAGCAGTATGCAAACGGGTTTGCATACTAAAATCCCTGGATTTTGATTTTAAATGATGGTATGCACACCTGGTATGTGTACCATGAAGTCCAAACATCCCGAAGTACTATTTTCAAACCTAAACATTTAAGAACCTTAAACACAAATCAAGTTAGGTAGAAATGAACGATAAGAAAGGTACGTGGATCATTATAAGTACTCTAACCAAATAAATAAAAGCACAAATCTTTCTCAAGTTTATAGACATACCTTTTTAGAAGAATCCAATCGAATTCTACAGCCTTACCGAACATAATCTGTGCGCCCTAATTTTCGTTCTTCCCTCACCGTATACATAACAGGGCATTCCTTGGTGAGGATGCACTTACAACTCAATCAAGTTGAGTTGAGGTGAATAATGTCTTGCTCACCACAAGTGACTGAAACAGACTTTTTAGTAACTATGGAATTTTCACCATCTATAGTTTTTGGCTTATTCTGTTTCATTTTTGGATTATCATGAAAGAGATCACTTTTAGAACCTTTCACATCCAAACCCATCTTTCCAAAGAACTTTGTAAGTTCCAACATCATGGATACTGCCTTCTCCACAGTCATGGAATTTTCTGGGAGATTATTCCTTTTCACACTCAAAGTATCATAGGCTTTCTTTGGTATCCACTTCTGAGTGCGTTTAGGAACAATATGAACCTTTTTCCCATTACTCTCTTTTAGATTTCTCGAAAGAGAATTGGATTAACTATTCTTTTGCAAGTTATTCTTTTTCCAATTGGGAGCATCGGATCTTGTCTTCATCTTTACGAAGTTATCCTTTTGATAACCATTACGATTGTGAAAAAGATTCGTATGACGTTTATAGGCAAATCTAGGTTTATCACAGCACTGATTCCTTTTCCTAAAGGTTGGATAGTTACAACCTGTAACGTTAAGGGGATTAGTATTAACATATGATCTTAGTTTCACAACTTCTTGTGATACCCAAACAAGAACATCATGAAGTTTCTCATTCCTTATACGGAAACGACATCTCCTTTCCAGGTGACCTTTATTTCCGCAATAGTGGCAAACATAAGGAATGTTCTTACCTCGATCCGTGTGTGCTGACTTTGGAGGTTGATATACATTTCTCTTTCGAACTTTAACTTCCGGTGAAGGTATTTCACTTTTTCCATCAGTGGAAACCTTTTGTTGAGAAGAATCACTAGCCTTGACAAATTTTACCTCTTTGCTAATACTTGGAGCATTTATTCCCTTATAGCCCAATCCTCGTGTATCACGATGATTTTTACTTGCTCCTAGCATAGTGGTTAATTTGCTTGAACTAGTGTTGAGTTTTTTCAAGTCATCTTCCAACATCTTGATTTTATCAAGAGCAGCAGCTAAATCATCCTCAAGACGTTTTTCTCGAGCGAGATAAGCGCTTTCTCTGTCATCAAAACTTGTTTGCTGAGAGTTAATCCTTGCTTCAGTTTCTGCAAGTTTCTCTTCCAACAAGAAGTATTTTTAATAAACATTATCACATTCAAGTGACTTTCTACTCAGGTTTTCCTCAGAATATTTGAGGACCGATTCGCAAGAGCGATTCCAACCATAAAGACCTTCGTAACACCTTTTCAATTTCTTATTTTCTTGACAGAGAGGAGTCAGAAGACGTGTGACATGAGAAGTTGTCAACTTCTTGCTTTCCAACGAATTTAATAGCTTAACATACTCTAAGATTTCCTCATCTCTATCAATATTTGAATCACCTTCATCAGAAAGTTCATCCAACTGTCCTTCTAGGCGTGTTTCCCAATCAACAGTTTCTACATCAAGAGAATGTTTAGATATTGACTTAGATGTGACAGTTCTATCAGGTGAATCCAAGCTTTCAGAATCATCTGGTAATTTCTGAACTGGTACGTTATTAGAGATAGCACTTCTGTCCATAGAGTCAGATTGCTACAAACACAGACTTATGAGGACTTAAACGCGTTTGCCTGCTCTGATACCAATTGAAAAAGCGAGGATACAACAACCACACCCAATATTTTGCTTAGCCATCTGTATGGACAACTCCAATATAATTCCAAGAGAATAAACTAGACAGTCAGACTCAATCAATGGAAATATATCCAAGAGTTGTATCTCTGTTTCACAATGTAATCAGCAAATCAAATAGATAGAAATCTGTGAGCCTGATTACTATGTGAAACAACTTGAACGGTATCAAAGACCAATGTTCAAGTGCCAATCAATTTATATCAACAACCAAAGGTTGGATTATCTAATTGATTGAACTACGCACAACCTGTGATATTTCAATTATATAAACAAATATAACGCGGAAAAGAAATAGCACAGACACCATAAATTTTATTAACGAGGAAACCGCAAATGAAAAAAAAAAACTGGGACCTAGTCCAGATTGGACACCACACTGTATTAAGCCGCTACAGACACCAACCTACTCCAAGTTAACTTCGGACTGGAATGTAGTTGAGCCCTAACCAATCTCACACTGATCAAGGTACAATCGCGTTCCTTACGCATCTAGAACCACGCCGGATTTCGCGCACTTGATTCCCTTAGATGATCTTACCCACAACTAAGAGTTTCTATGACCCAAAGTCGAAGACTTGATAAACCAATCTGTCTCACACAGAAAAGTCTATTGAATAGATAAATCTGTCTCCCACAGATAAACCTATGAGTTTTGTTCCGTATTTTGATAAATCAAGGTGAACAGGAACCAATTGATATACCAGACTTATATTCCCGAAGAACAGCCTAGAAATATCAATCACCTCACAATAATCTTAATCGTATTGTAGCGAAATAAGATATTGTGGAATCACAAATGATGAGACGAAGATGTTTGTGACTATTTTTTATCTTGCCTATCGGAGATTAAATCTCGAGCAAATCTTAGAGAAGATAGTACTAAATCATGATAGAAAACAGCAAGATCAGAACACGCAACTACAGAGAAAATAGTTGGGTCTGGCTTCACAATCCCAATGAAGTCTTCAAGTCATTAACCTACAGGGTTTCGTGAAAAACCTAAGGATAAAGGAGAATCGACTCTAGTTGAAACTAGTATCACACATGAGGTGTGGGGATTAGGTTTCCCAGTTGCTAGAGCTCTCCTTTATATAGTTTTCAAATCAGGGTTTGATAGCTTTGAAGTAAAGCAATCAATATTCACCGTTAGATGAAACCTGATTTAAGAGCCAAGCTAAGTTTGCTTGAAACCAAAGCAATATCTCTCCACTGTTAGATGGTCTTAGCTTGTTACACACAAATGAAATGTACCTTCATTTAGATATGGGTAACCGTACCTAAACGTGTACACCTTGTTGGCTCAACAATAGTTAACCGAAGTTAGCCATATGAATACTTTCTTATCAACCATATTCATCTTATAACCAACTAGTTCAAATGACTCAAATGAAACTAGTTATAGAGTTGTTCAATTGTTTATATTCTCATAGAAGTATACAAGACACAATTGAAGCAAAATCGATTTTGATTCACTCGAATCAAGTCATGAACATTATAGCCACGGTTTTCAAAAGATTGCATTCCTTATTATATAAATGTATTAGTTCATGAAAAAACCGATTCTAGAACTTAACCCACTCAAGTATGCAAATGGGTACGCATACTTAAGTAGTTGGACTTGGACCGTGTCTGACAGTATGCGAACGGGTACGCATACTATCACACATCCAAAACAACAGTTGAATTAGTACGCGTACGGGTACGCATACAAAAGTTCCCGGACTTCAACTGAGTTCGCTAGTACACGTATGGGTATGCATACCAAGGCTCCCGGACTTTACCTTACCTTCCCAGTATGCATACTATACCAGTCTTGGATCAACATATATGCAAGTACGCGTACTATGTCCATAATCCAATTATGGTTAAGTGTTCTAAACTCTATTTCAATCATTGAAACATTCTTAGAGGATGACAATATTTGTTTTCACTAACTATTAGCATCAAAGCGATTTTTAAGTTATTGAAATAATCAATACGAAACATTCTGAGTCTACATCAAATGACTGTATCACACAAATCATGTAAGATGTTACTTGGAAATTTCCACATGATCATCTTTTGACTTGCGTCAAGAATATAAGATGAACTTGGTTGAAGCAAAAGCTTACCAACACATATTTCGAGAAATATGTAAGCGAGTTAAACTCAGCTCAAAATATCAAATGTGTATAATCGAATACTATATAGTAATACGACTTTTGTCTCAAGAAGGAGATAGAGTAGAAGTAGACTTTCTGAGTGATAGATGAGTTTCAGTCTCTACATACCTTTTGTCGATGAAGTTCCACAAGCTCTCTTTAGTAGTTCTTCGTTTTCAGTTGATGAACACCGTGAAGTCTAAAGCTCAACTACACAATCTATCCTAGTCCGAGACATTACTATAAGTTGACTAGAAATAAAGACTTATAGTTTTGATCACTAAACTTGACAAACAAGCTTGAGATAGAAACGCTTGCGAGTTCGACCGAGCAGTGCTCTAACACTACTTTTATGTCTTTCAGTAGTTCCATCTGCTTTCAACTTGAGTTTGTATACCCATTTGAAACCTAGAACATGCATACCTTGATGATATTTCACTAAATCCCAAGTATCTGCATCTTTTAAAGCTTGACATTCTTATTTCATAGAGACAACCCAGTCAGGATTCTTCATAGCTTGCTTCAAAATCTTAGGCTCAGTAGGTTGTAATAAAGAGCTAAAAGCTGCATCCACAGGATGCTTAACAACATTGTTAGTTACAAAATTAGGTAAAAGCTTTGAATTTTTAATACCAGTTTGAGACCTGGTAACAGGAGCAGAAGTAGTTGAAGCAATTGATGCAGGAGAGATGAGTGGCTGACCTGAAATAGGAGTCACCAACTGAGTGAATGAAGGAAGTGAAGAAGAATCAGACAAACCGAGTTGTTGATCAGTAATGGAAGGCAACAGTTGAGGTGTTGCAGAAAAAGCAGTAGCAGTTTGTAAAAAAGAAAATAAAGTCTCATCAAAAATAACATGTCTAGATGTATAAACCTTAACAGAAGAGTTCTCATAACATCTGTAGCCTCATCTATGGAGAGGACTATAACCAATAAAAGTACACAGTGAAGATTTGGGAGATAGCTTGTCTTTCCTATAAAGGTATAGTCTGGTTGTTTATGAAACAAGACTTCAAAAGGAGATTTAAATTATAACGGTTTTGTAGGAAGTCTATTTATGAGAAAAGTAGTTGTGTGAAAAGTATGATACCAAAAATGTTTGGGTAAATGAGCTTGAAACAAAAGAGTAAGACCAACCTCAGTGATATGTCTGTGCTTTCTCTCAGCAAGATCATTTTGTTGAGAGGTATGAGGACAAGACAATCTGAGTGTAATGCCAGAAGAATCTAGAAATTGTTTGAAAGGTCCTTTAGACAATTCATAAGCATTATCACATTGAAAGGATATAATTTTGGTAGCCAACAAATTTCGGTTTATTTGTTTTAAATGTTGAAAAGATACAAGAGCATCAGACTTGGCTTTCAAAGGATAAATACAATGATACCTACTAAAATCATCAATGAAAATAATGTAGTACATGAATCCTAACAAAGACACTTCAGGAGAAGGCCCCCACACATCATAATGAAAAAGCTCAAGAGGAGCAGTAGAGACTCTACTAGACAAACTAAAAGGTAAATTTTACTTTTACCTAATTGTCAAGAAGAACAAACATATTCCAAAGACTTAGCTGGGGAAAGCTTTATTGACTCAGCTGAAGCTTGTGTAAAATAGCAGCAGCAGGATGGCCAAGCCTGTTGTGCCAGAGTGTTGATGGAGCAGTAATAGAAACATGAAAGCAAGGAGCTGATGAAGGATTATATAAAATGATATGATATAGATTGTGGAGAATAGAACCTTTAGCTAGTACATGTTTTGTAACAACATCCTAATCAGATATCCCCAAGCATAAAGTTCAAAAAAGCAATGATTATCTTTAGTGAACTTAGCTATAGATAATAGATTAGCTTTAAGAGAAGGAATATGTAAAACCTTATCCAGCTGAAGAGTCTTACTTGGAGTAGATAAAATAACATCTCCAATTTGCATAATAGAAAGAAACTTACCATTTCCAATCATGACATTGGAAGATCCAGTATAAGGAGTAGTGTTGTTCAAAATGGAAGCATCACTTGTCATATGATTAGTAGCACTTGAATTTGGAATCCACTGAGTAGTAGTTGGTAATGTAGCAGGTTCTTCAGAAGCAGGAGAGAGTTCAATTCCTGCAAAATCTCTTTGCATAGAACTGATAGAATTTATATATGGTTGATACCTATAATAACATCTACTAGCAGAATGTCACGTCCTTATGCATATCTGACACTCAACTGTATACTAATCAAAAGAACCAGAAGTTTGTCTTGAATTCCCTGCAGCATGACCATAATTACCACCTGAACTGCCACCAGAATGTCAACTGCCAGATCCAGAAGAATAAACACTATTCTTGAAGTTACTCTTATTCTTGTTATGACTATTCTTCTTGCCATTACCACCACCACCACCACTGCCAGAATTTGTATTTTTACTAAACATTGCTGAAGAATTCTGATTATCAAACACAGCAGGCATTTCTGAATCTTGATCTTTTAACCACTATTGATGATTGATTAACCGAGCTTTGATTTCAGCAAACGTGAAAGGAACCTCACGATTTTGTGCAGAGATGACAAAATTATTGTACTCATGACCAAGACCATTGAGAATATGCATTATAATATCATAATTACTAACTCTCTCATTAATAGTAGCAAGACTGTCAGTGATAGTCTTGATCTATTGGAGGTACTCTTTAACAGAATGATTACCTCTTCTAATTGATTGAAGTTGATTACGAAGCATAGATCGACGTGCAGCAAATTGAGTAGTAAAAGAAGTTTCAAGAAAATTCCAAATCTCATGAGCAGTGGATAAGCCAAGAACATCAGCTGAAACAGATTGACTGAAAGTAGCTTTTAAATAACTAGAGACAAAGCGATCCACTTTTTTCCAATAAAGCCATGCTGGATTCTGAACTTGTACTGCATCAACCGTGATAAAGCGAGGTGGTTCTTCAATAGTGCCATCAACATAATCAAACAAATCAACTGGAATCAAAATCGATTCGAATTGATCTTTCCATAAGAGATAATTCGTGTGATCTAACTTCAATGAGATGAAATTTGTAATATTAGTAAAGGGAAGACAAAAGATATAAAGATCTTGAGCAGATCCATCATCAGAGTCATCATTGGAGTGAGCAGCGGAAGACGATGAACGAGTTGAAGGCTTTGGAGGCATATTATTATCAAGAAACTCACAAATCATAAGATGAAGATCCAAACACACTCAAGAAAGTAAATCTTGAAGAAATCAAGATCAAAAACAGATCGAAGTAGATGAAATAAGATGAAATTCTACTAAGAAGCTGAAGATATGCAATACTTTGATGTGAAATCAAAGTTGAAATGTGTAGTAATGGAGAATTTGATAGGTTGTTTTTGCAATGTTGAAAAGGAATCTAACCTAATCTGATACCATCTCAGATAATCAGATCTAAAGCAAGAAAATAGATTGAATTAAAATATTCTGCAATGAATACAGAGAGAGGTTTACAGACACCCATTTATACAGACAGACTGTCACAACTGTTAAAATAGTTACAGGTAAAGTACTGGATACAGACTATTAAAAGATAAGGAACCTCTAACTCTAGAAGCTAAAAAATACAATACAATGTCGGGTGCTCTTATAAACACCAATGAAGTTACTCAAACTAGAGTAGATTCTTTTTCAGAAACTCGAAATTCTGTAACTTTCTCTCTCCCGCACACACAGAATGCATCCACATATCTTTTTGAAAGAACCGTTTTTTGAGCACTACTCCATTTTGGAGGGGGGCTACTATTTCTTTTTTGGGTGGATATTTGAAGTAATCCTAAGTCACCCCTTATTTAAGTATTTATGTTAATACCAAACTTACCCTAATCCTAATCCTAATCCAAAGTCTTTTCCATTAGCAAGTACCGGGTCGACTAGAGAATATCTCATAAAAATATAACATAGTTTTTACGCCGGCCTGTCAGAGCCTTGCACAACTTGCACTACGGCAAGCAAAATACCAAACTTACCCATCTTAGTTAAATTAGTTAGGGTAAGGATTAGTTAAATAATTAAGTTAACTTACCCTTTTTTTTTTTTTTTTTTTTTTTTAAGATGGTTGATTTCGAAATGAGGGTTTCGGGTACTTAGGTATAAACTGATTTCTACCATGGAAATAAAGTTCGGCTACGACATCTGAAGAACAGGTAGCCGAACTCATCTGCAAGTGTAGTTCAGCTAATGTTTCTGAAAACACAGGTAGCCGAACTCAGCTTTAATGGAGTTTTTTCTTTCAGAGAAAAGTTCGGTTAGGAGAAAAAAATTGCGACGTAACCGAACTAAAATTTCGGCTAGGAAATTTTTTTTGCGAGGTAACCAAACTTTTCTCTGAAAGAAAAAACTCCACTAAAGCTGAGTTCGGCTAGTTAGACAAACTATTTCACATAATTCCTAGCCGAACTTCTCTCTGCAACTTCCATTTTCAACTCATTTTGATGATTACTACTCATTTTTTCAACCAAAAACGAATCACAAGTGATGGGTTTGTGGAAGTTTCTTTGAATCGAGACGATGAAGCGGAAAGAAGAAAAGAAAATGAACCCTCTAATAGTAACGGATTTGTGAAAAATTAAAAGTAATGGATTTGTTATAATTTTGATTTTGTTTTGTTAATGATTTAGATTAGGTTATATATATTTATTAGATTAGTTTTAATTTTAATTAGGTTAAGGGTAGGTTAGTCATTTCCACACTTTAGGACACCCCTTATAAGTATAGGGTAGACATTCTTATCACATAATAGTCCCCCTCCGAAATGGAGTAGTGCCCAAAAAACGGTTTTTTTTTTAAATCTCACTGACTCGTGCACTGTTATTAAACAACGAGCTAGCCCACTGGGGGTCAGGCCCATGCAGAAAACCAAGATACATGCATACAGCATATATTGCATAACGCGAGAAATGGAAGTAATGTTCTGGAATGTTTAGATATTGGCTGATTTCTTTTCCGACTTTCGTAACGATGCGAAGGGTCGTAATACACTCCTCATAACGTATGCTTATCTAATAAAATAATAAAATTGTCGAAAAGTTGATACATACGATAACCACGGCCGTACAAAAACTCTTTGTACGTACCAAGTGACCGAAAGAAAACAATGACATTCATAAGTCATAATATGCTGAAAGTTGATTAATGAGACAACATGCTGCGTTAGACTATATTGCCAACTGATATGGAACTCGAAATACGCATGAGAAACAAAGTAAAGTTGTCGAGAAAGTTTTGCTGGTTGGTGCTTCTTTGATTAGTTAATTTGGCGCCAAAACTTTTGAAAGTAAACTAAAACTCAGATGCATGATAATTAGAAGTGACTGTGGAAGTTCGACTAAATAAATCACGTCGACTTAAAGTTAAAGAAAATTTATGATTAATTAAAGTTAATTAAGATACTTTGGCTTACTAAAATAGTGTTATGGACTAATAATCACTTTTTAAAGCTCTCTAATCATGTTTTTTTCACTAAAATACTATAGAATCTTCGTTTTATATGCCCAAGTTGCTTGGAAACTAAAGCATTGGTTGAGTGTTTTATTTTAATTTTCTTAATTTTGTTCTTGGAGGAAATTTAAAAGAACAAACTTAAAATAATTGATTTTCTAGAAGCGGTTATGTTAGTTACCGACAGTTTACTATCTGGTTTTCCATGCTAATTGACAATATATGCAAACTGCTTTCGGTTTGTCTGAATTCATTTGTCTGTGATCGTTTACACTTTCGTGTACATCTTCCATAAATCAATATTTTCAGAAAATTGGGTAAATGTAAGAACATAATTTACAGACATATAAATAATTGACAAATCAAGCCGTTGATCATGGACAATAACCGACCTTTGACCGATTGACGCCTTGTCGAAACGTTTTCTAACCCTACTTTTGTCGTAAGCTTTCTCAAAATCAATTTTCAGTTATTATGGTTAATGTGTTCCCAACAAAAGGATCTATTTTTCAATTAAAATGCTGTTGAGCTTACTCCATCTATATAGACTTATAGTCGTTCTTTCGCAAAAAAATAAAAAATAAAAATAAAGTACACTAAAATAATTCATATTTTTTGGCTTTTAGCTTTAATTTTTTGAATAAGGATTTTGACTTTAAACTTTTAAGTAGTAGTTATAGATTAGCTTAAATCATCTCTAATTAAACTTTTCCTTAAACAAGTTTAAGATTCTCACATGGTTTTATCTCTTTTTCTGTTTTGAGTTTGACTCTCTTGAGTATTTATTTTCACTTTTACCACTTAAAAGAGGTCTCAGGCTAATTTGAATGGGAAAAAGGAAAAAAATTACTTTTAAGTAAAAGCTAAAAGTCAGTTTAGCTGAAAGGAAGGAAGATTGATTGGTTGAGAGACCAAAGAAGAAGGTGTGACTGGCATATTGATGTAGTAAACTAGAATTAGCTACCAAAAGAGAGACAATACCAATAAAAGGGGAAACAACAATGGGCCCAAACCCTAACTAAGGTATCTTCATTGTTCCTTTGTATCATCAAACTGTATTGACCATTTTTTTAGCTAGGGTGGTTAGGGGAATGGTCCATGGGGGTCCTAGTGCTTTTGTCATATTTGAAGCCATCATCGTTTTATGTGATTAGTGTTATGCACCCACGTTGACCATTTTTAGGCCAATCAAATTTTCATATGGTTGCCGGTATCACTGTAATACACTGTAACATTGGTAAAGTCATTGGCTGATCCTACCAGTGACCTGAGTTCGAAATAGGAAGTTATATATCTGTCTTGATAAGATCGGTTACTATTTCTCAAAGTTTGAACTCTCTTCCTGATAAATTGTATAGCCTAGAGAACTCATGAACCAGAATAGAACAGCTCCCCAATTGGTTATACATAATTGATTATCATATTTGAATGTTCGAAAAACTGTATGAACTAGTTTTAAGAAAATATCGCATTTTCCTTTAACATAATTTACCTCACACTTTAGGGTATGCCTAGTTTTCTTTGCATAGGCTTTATTACTTACTTTTGTGGCATGCAATAATACACATTTATGATCTTGCTATTCTAAATTCGAGAGAAGGATACAAATTCTATAAACGAAAATAAAGATAACAAGTAACTGAAAACCGAATCTAAAGAAGTGATTTAGGGCCTAAAATGGAGACCAAAAGCTAAAGTAGAAAGCAATGTTTTCCTCCAAAAACCAATGTTAACCGATATTTTCCCATTCGTCAAACTTCAGCTCAAGACTTCACTAATCAAAATCAAATTCCAAAGACATTTATCGACTGATACTTTTCAATTTTTCATCTAAATTTAAGGCCAAATTAAGTAGAACAACTGGCATTACTCTCAAGTTCATAATTAAAAAAATTACTTTAAGCTCGAAAAAGAGCTTTAGATGATAGTCTTCTGAACACTAATAAGTGCTTTAAATCAATGTACTTATAAAAGTAAATGTACATTACAAAGTAGAAAAGAAAAAAGACTTCTATTTTTTTCCAAAATATAAAACGTAATCATCGCAGCCATCGATAGTTATTATCATCATCATCGTCTTATCTTCAATAGTTATAGGGTCGGCAAGATGAATCATATTACGTCAAGTAACTTTTATAATGAGACATATAATCTTATATCCATGCATTAGGTCTTCATTTGCATTCTTTTTTTTCACTGTCTCAATACTTGTCATTTTCAGTAAGGAAAAACAACATTTCAGATCTTAAAAAATCTAAGGGAAAGGGTGATAAAGATTTTCCATACAGGTACCATCTTTTACATATGTGGTGAAAGATCAAGTACGAACAAAATTATGCTTTAAGATAATGCATGATTATTTAGATGTGTCAATGTTTTTTTGATCCATGTTATTCAGGTAAGACCCACTGTTCCTGATAAAAAGTTTACCATTTTCTTATCTGGTTGTAGGCTGTTTTGGAGTTTTTCCTCCGGGGTTTGTCTAGAACTACTAGGAACAAGATTGCACGAGAACCCCTGACTATTCTTTGATGGATAAACTGACAAACAGACTAGGGTTGGACGGTTGGTGAACTCAAGTACAACTAATGGTGATGATCTTTTCATGGGTTCCGACTCACCAAAACCAAAATGCAAGCGCTCCAATGAACTTGATGGTATTCTACTTAACTCAGATACTCAATACGAAACCAACACTTGGCGAAGCTGTCCAATAGGGTTCAAACATAAGATATCACACCTTTACTAGTTTTTTTGCAATAAAGTTGTTTTGGTTTGGCTTCAAAAGTGGGTCAAAACACACTCATGAAAAATTTCAAAAGAGAAATGAATTATGCAAATGGGGTTTTGTGATAAGATCACAAACTTATTAGAAGGCTCTATGTTTGTGACATGATGATGGTGATTAGACTCTAATGCATCATACATACAATTCAAACCAAGCAAAACCCTAGGCTAAGAATATGTTTTATCCCCAAAAATCAATTATAACAAAACCCTACATCATAACATGATGTTTTCTTCATGTCACCATATGGAATATGGGATCAAAGACAGCAAAAACCCCAACACAAACACAAATCATGGCAAGACACAGACATAAGCACCACCACCACATTTCAAAATTCTAGGTAAGGTGTTTCGATCAACTTTACGTCATATTTTCTAAGCATTATATTCCTCTAATCTTGCTTGCTTGCTCATATATGTGTAGGCTTGTGCCTTGAATTTGTATCTAGTAACACAGGAAATCCTGATGTCTACATTATAACGATTTGAATCATCAATTTGATTAAGAGAAGATAATGTTTATAGAGGCAATACCGAGTACATATACTGATTTCTCTCGACTCAATTCTCAGACACTTACACCTCACACGTGCGACTCTTATATAACTTGCACACTCACATTTCATACAAACACAATTCACACACTACATACTCTCTTATGCTATTACCCTCCCTCAATCTCAAGTGGTCTGTGAAAAACAACTTGAGATTGCAAACACAATTCACACACTACATACTTTCCTCTTGTGCTAGCAGTTAAGGGTGATATAAAGAGCCAAGCAGAAAATAAAATGATAATACCAGGTTAATGTAGTAGTTACAGGGAGTGGAGTAATAGATAGAAGCACACTGGCAGGAGCAGGGTGTAGCGCAGTAGGTGATGCAGACAAATGTAGACAGTTGTTGTTATACTCGCAGGTGGTGTGTGAGAGAAGTATCGCAGTACCCCAGTTACAATACGACATAGCAGCAGTTCTATCACTTGGTACCCATCAGCCTAATCAAGCCAATTGAATTTAAATCTCATACACAACAACAAATAGTCATGAAGAATAAGATGTAGTCGTAGTAGTTGGTGTAGTAACATTGCAATATAGCTGCCAATGCTCGCATTTTTGCAATTCAGACTCAAGCCTACGCAACACTAGAGTGAACTTCAACTGATTTCCAGAACCGAACAATTGACACTAACACAAACACAATCTCAGCATATAACAACATATCTCAGTGCAGGTTGGTGTAGCAGCAAAATAGCTTCAGAAGTAAAAACCATAAAAGCAGAGATTCAGAAGTATGAGTAGTTTGTGCTCCAACATAGTTGATTCATAGATGATAAATAGCTTCGCAACAACAAAGATTCACTTCAAAAGAACCACTTATGGATAATCTCTCATCGCCCAGATGTACACAAATGTAGAAACTGAATTCCAACAGTCAAGAGATATGAATTATTCATTAAAGAAGTAAAAAGCATCATTGATTTCTACAACAAGTATAAGAAGTTGACATAGTTGTTGTAGTATGTAAAATGCTCAGATTGGCAGCATGTGAGATAGCCTGAGCTGGTGTGGTATGAAAAGTAGGTAATGCTGCAGGATCTGGAATTGATGCAGAACTGAACCAGGTGGTGCAGTAGGATGTCTGCAATGAAGCTTGGGTTTATGCCTTGAACTATATATATATCCTTCCTCAAATACACTAGGTAATCCAGCAACAAATAGCAAAACAACCAACTCCAACTACCAGTATTCAGCTACAATAACTAATCAACGGTGAAGATACAATTGCTTCCACTGCAATTGAGGTATGCCAGAACATAGGAGAGCTCATGAACATAGCTGGACCATATTAAAAATATACTGAATAATATCACTGCACAGTAATGAGTAAGTACTGAAAAATTCCCCTGCAAGATGTAGTCACCTATCCAGCAAACCTAAACTGATTCATGAGCTTCAACTGACATCTAGTAAACAATAGGTAGCCAGAACAAATAGAAGTTGCTTCACTTAGCTGAGTCTTGACAGAAGTAAGAGTTCTTATTAACTCAAATCTTGATTACATAAGGAAGCAGTTTTTCATTGGACAATTAACCACCAGGAACCAAAGTGAGAAGCATTATTTTCCATGAGGCCATAACACCTTGGATTATTCACTCACATAAGAAACATAAATAAAAAAAACACCATTGAAGCTGAACTTCAACTGAATTATTCAAGAAACATGAAAGATAGAAGAACAACAGGTTGCACATTGAACATATATGCAAGCTGAAAACCAGGTTGCATACTAAGTGTACACAAACTCAACAAAGAGAACATCAATCTGTACTTAATGTAACTCACCAACTCCAGTTTGAAGTCTAATCGCAGAAACACCATTAAAACCGCAAGATTCTTCAACACATTAGTGAGGACTGCCTTGAAATAAGAATTGAGACCAACAACTTCTCAACCTTCTGCTGAATCCAATAAGTGGAACGACTTTAAGTTTTCGCCCTAACTAGACCTTGGTGTAGTAGACTAGAACGCGCTCAGACTCTCATGGCATCAGGGAACAAGAACAGCAGATCTTGATGAAGAAATTAGATGCAAAACACATGTTAATTATGATGTATAAGGTAGTTGAAGATGAAACTGGATGTAGTTGAGCAAGTGATGTAGAAATTGAACACATGAGATTAAATCTAAAGTAATCTAAACATGAAATTGGAGATTACCAGCAGAGACTCAGATGATAGTTGATGAGGTAAGAGATTTCAATCCAAACACCAAACAGGAAATTGAAATAACCAAGAGCTCAAACCCTAAAACTGAATTTTAGATCTAAAATACATTTTTAATCTTGTTTGTCGACGTAGCAGGTATCAAAACAAAACCCTAATTTCGACCAAAAACCTCCAAGAACATACTCCATACCAAATACTCCATGAATCTTAAATCAAACTTCATGAACAACTGTAATAATCGCAAAATACAGTAGAGATTTGATAATTAGTGAATGACGAACCTAATTAGATCTGATAATTTGATTTTGGATGAAGCAGCAGCATAAGTTGATGAAGAACAGCAGCAGTAGCAGAAGTAGATCGATTTAATGGTGGTGCTGGTGATGAAATTTTAGGTTAGGTCCAAGGATCGACGCGGTTAAGCTTCCCCCTCGATGATACCATGATAGCATTCAATGAATGAATGTCTACATGTTTACTGAATATGATTTGATAATCAATTGATTAAGAGAAGATAATGTTTACAGAGGCAGTACCGAGTACATATACTGATTTCTCTCAACTCAATTCTCAGACACTTACACCTCACACGTGCGACTCTTATATAACTTGCACACTCACATTTCATACAAACACAATTCACATACTACATACTCTCTTATGCTATTAGTATCTATCATTTATACTAAATGTCACTTTCCATTGCTAAGTTAATTTGTTGCTAATAAAAAGAGTTAAAGCTATTTTTGAATAATTACTAATAAGCCGAGAAACACACTGAGGTGGGTATGACAAACACCAGAAAGCTTTTCTAACCATGTGAAGTGCATAAGGTTCGTCGGTGTATTGGGTCTAATAGCAAATGGCAAGATCATCTTGCTTATCTGTTAGAAAATGATTGCCCATCTAACATGGTTGTTTTACAGGGTTACTAAATTCCACGTAAATTTACTATCCATATAAAATAAAATAATTGTTAATATATATGGTTACTAAATTTTTCGTAGATTTACAGGGAGGTAGTCAATTGAGATTTCAAATGAATTTCGGAGAGTTTCCAAATCTATTGTTAGTCCATAGAGGTTTTTGGAAAGTCTCCTAATGTCTCTTATTATTAGTTAAAGACTTTTTTTAAGTCTATTTAAATTCTCTGAAACTCCATGTTACTGGATTAGGGATTCATAAGAGTCATTCCATCAACCCTGTTATTCGAAGAAGAATTAAAAGTCGTTGATTTGTTGTTTTCAAAGATTTGGAGAGCCTGTTTTAGGAAAATAGGCATGGTAGAAATCTCTCCCCAAGAGGTGATATTTTGTGAGACTTGGAAATTTTGGGAATATTCGTTTTTGTGAGTAAACCAATTTTTTTTTAATTTTTTTTGAGACGATGACCAAGGAACGGGCCGTTTGCACAGTAAACCAGTGGCGAGATAGCATAGCAAATAAAATGTGGGAGAATAGAATAAAGAGAATGAAAACTTAGTCATAGAACAACAATGAGATTTATTTTGACAATAAACACATATTTTACTAGGTATTCATGGTACTTTTATTAACATTATAACGTACATAATAAAGTAATCGGTAGAAGTTTTGAATTTTTGATTAGATATTTTACATTTTCTTTTTTCTACAAATCACAGAAACTCTTTACAAATCTCATTTTTCTGTCTTTACAAGTCACAGAGACTCTCTAGTATATTCTCAGAAAATCATTAGAAATATCTAGATTCACAGAGAATCTCCAGGAGTCACTCAAATTAAAAATATATGAAAGTCTATAAAAATCTCATCTGACTACCCCCTGTCACTATACATATAAAACAAAATAACTTTTACCATCGGACCGAGTAGACCGTGCATGCCCAATTTTCATAAAGTACCTAGATTCATTTATAAAAGAAAATACTAAATTATTGCAAGATCCTATTGCATATAAAACAAAATAATGATAGTCGTTGGATTTCTGTATTGGTGTTCGTAAGATGTTATCGCATATAGAACAAAATATTCCTAATCGTTAGATCTCTGTATCGGTGTTCTTCTCAAAAAAATTGTATCTCTATTTATAAATCATGAGATTTTGAGTCATGGAGTCCAAGTATCATATATTTTGGGTCTTAATGGAAGATCTGGGTCCATAGTTGCACCGTGCAATATAACTTTTGGTTGAACGGGAAATGAATATCAAGACAGGTGACATATATTAGTCATATGGAAAACTTAAATCATACAACAGTTCTTTTTAAGATCTCACTAACAATGGATACCAAATTGGCATCCAAATACAACACTCAATCCTCAGGAGGAAGATAGAATTATCTGGGGTCTCACTGAAAATGGAAAATTCACTATCAAATCCCTTTATGACAGGAAGATTAATGATAAGTACAAAGATGACATCTACAATCCAGCTTGGAAGAATATTTGGAGTCTGGACACCTCCGCATCCGTACAAATGTTCATTTGGAAGTGTGCCCATGGAATCATGCGTACCAATGTCAAGATTGCAAGCATCCTCAACAATATTAATCTTATGTGCAATATCTGCAAAAATGCTAAAGAAGACATAACCCATACTCTCATCTCTTGTAACTATGCTTCTTAGGTGTGGATAAACCATTTTGGGCCATAACACCAATGCTTTAGTGATGCCACCAACTTCAATGATTGACTCAATTCTTGGTTTCTTCCTCATTATCAGTTGAAGGACTAAATTCCAATTTTTGCTACTACCTGCTGGTTACTGCCAATAAGATTACTGCCAACAAGATTAAGCAACACATTTGCTTCTATAACAGAGTGATGCACAACCAAATTCATATTCTGAACAATCTGTATTATCAATGATCTGAACATGATAATATAAACAGATTACTACTAAACATATGCTGAAATTTGTATCACCATCAGCATAAGTTCTATGAGCTATCTAACATCGAAGGACCTGTCGGTCACACATTCTATACTAAATTTGTTTTCATTGTCAAGTCTTATACACAAATCTGTGTGGGAGCAAGAATAATCAAAGACTGCATCTATGGAAACAAAAAAGCAAGGAGAGGAGCTGATCCAGCAGTCAGTTGGGCCAAAGAGTTGCAAAAAACAAACATAGAGCCTCCAAGCAGAAGGTGATGCAACTCCAAAGGATCTGGAGGATGAGTACAAGTCAAAAGTATAAGGAAGATTCAACCTGGGTTATCATCAAATGAAGGATGAAAATGTTGAAGCAGTTTGTTTTGTCCTGGAAAAGCTGATCAGGATTACCAAAAATCTGAACACTACAACAGTTAAATTAGCTAGCTTAAATTCACATTCTAGTAACTTTGAAATCATTTCGTAGGTACCACCAACCAGACTGATTGGCCTCAAAATGCTGGGTCTAGTTTTGAAAATGCGGGGGTACCAAAATACACCATCAACTTTTTCTTAGGTGACATGTATGGACTAAACTCAAATACAATTCCGAGAGTTACAACTTAATGAATCTAAATCAGGAATTATATTAAGAGTTTATATGTATTTCTCTTACAATCAATATGCAAATGGAAACAATTCAGTGAATCTGATTATACCGTGAGAGTACTTGGAAGATTCCAAAGATCAATATCCAAGATCAGTCAAGTTGTATCCAACAATTATGATGGATGTATCTACTTTGATTGATTTACGTACAACTTGTGATATTTCAATTATAAAGATAAAAAATATAATGCAGAAAAAGAAATAACACAAACACCATATATTTTTGTAATGAGGAAACCACAATTGCAGAAAAACCCCAGTACCTTGTCCAGATTTAACACCAAATTGTATTAAGCCGCTACAGACTCTAGCCTACTATCAAAACTTCGGAATGGAATATAGTTGAGACCGAATCCACCGTCAAAGTAATTCAGTTACAGTCGCGCTCCTTTCACCACTTGAATCTCGCAAGAATCTGCGCAATTGATTCCCTTCGCTGGCGTCCTTTACAAAGTCTAGCAAACCTCAAAATCCGGTACTTACGACTCCCGAAGGGCAGCCTAAATTATTATTCACCTCATAAGTAAAACCTACTTTGTTTTCAACAAAAAATCGTTATAGAGGAATATACTTGTGGAATCATAAAGTTTGAGAAGAAAAAACTTAGTGATTTCTATCTATCTTGCCTGATCAGAGTGAGACTCAACAATCAGTAGCAAAATCAGGATACCTGAACTATCAAGATAAAGATAGTCGGACATTGCTTCACGAATCCCTAAGCGAAGTCTTTTTAGTCGCTAAACCTAAAAAGGTTTAAAGGAGAGGACGACTCTAGTTTACAACTAGGACACACAGGAAAAGTGTCGGGGATTCAAAGATCCCAGTTGCTTGAGGTTCTCCTTACATAGACTTTCATAATCAAAGGTTGCTTTAGATTTAAGCTAATGTAGCTTTGGAATCAAGTAATCAATATGCACAGTTAGATGCATTTTTGATTTGAGATTAACATAAAAAATATACACTCTGGTTTGGATAAACTATAACCGACCAGTATACAAAGACTTGTTCATGAAAGGTTAGCCAAAACTAGCCAGACAAACTATAAGCTTAACCATTTTCATATAACACTTTAAGACTTTAATATTGAGTTACAATCATAGGTTATAATGTGATCAAATATGTCTAGAAGTGTTTTTTAGAGAGTTGTTCAAATGTTGATTATCTCATAGAAATAATTCTGATGCATCTGAAAATATTCGACAGGGTAAGTACGTGTACCAGATTTGTATACCCTTAAGACAAAACGAGTTTAGGAATTCACATAACTTTTTCGGTATGCATACTAGGTATGTGTACCATCCTAAGTTTACGAGTCAACATAACTTTTTGGGTTTACATAGTCGGTATGTGTACCAAAAGTTGTTTCCGAACTATAGCTACGCCGGTACGTGTACTGGGTACATGTACTGCGGCTCCGGACCTATAACAGTTGCGCCAGTATGTAAGTTGATGCATGTATTATCATGTATCCAGATTTACAGTAGTTCTATATCTCTCTAATAATTAATTTGAAACATTCCCGAATAACATTAATGACACATATCACTGTTCCATGTTGTTTTCAAATGACTAACTTGAATCACGATTTAGGTCATAAACAATAAATTGTTCTTAACCAAATTCATCAAGTTTTGAACAAATGTTCTTAAGCTTAGTCAATACATTTCGAGAATAGTTAACAAAATAAACTTGACTCGAAATTTCTGTTGAGAATGTAAAGTCCACTTTAGTCATGCGACTTTGCCTCATAGATAAAAAGGTGAAAACTTGAGTAATAGGTGGTTCAGTCTTCACTTACCTTTTGTTGATAAAGTTCTCCAAAAACTTCAGTTGATCTTCGCCTTCAAACGGTAGAACGCAGTGATGTCTAGTACTCAACTACACACTTTTATCCTAATCCGAGACTTGACTAAATGTAGACTAGAAATCAAGATATAGTTTTGATCAACTAAATTTGACAAAAACTTGAGATAACAACACTTGTGAGTTCGACCAAGCATACTAGGTACGCAAACAAGGTTCCCGGACCTTAACATTTAAAACAGTTCGCATACTAGGTACGCAAACAAGGTTTCCGGACTTGAATCACTACAAAATAGTTCGCATACTAGGTATGCATACCGTGTTGTATCCATACATGGTCAATTGTTCTAAACTCTCATTTTAATCATTGAAACATCCTTAGAAGACGATAATAGCTGTCTCACACAAACTATTAGCTTCAAGTAATTTTCAAGTGATCGAATGATCAATACGAAACTTTCCAAGTCGAAATCAAATGATTGTCTCACACAAATCATGTAAGATGTTTCAAGGAAATTTCCACATGATCATCTTTTGACTTAATATTTAGTTTCCAACAACTAAATTGTTTCCAACTAAACTTGTCAAGAATAATGTGATAGACGCATTATTGTGTCTAATATGTCTCAATTGTATATATTGTTAGTGTTCGATTTTGTATTTATTTTGTTATTTTATGTCTTTGTAGGTATTTTTAGAGAAATAAGCTCTTGCGGCGAAATTGGCTCTAAAAGTGGTGTTTTACACCCCAGGATAGAGTACTAAAGGCACCCAAGAAATGCACCGGAAGCACCACAAAAATGTGTCGGAGGAACCCCGGAAAAATTACTATCTACGCCCAAAAATTACTATTTGCACCCCATAAGACAATTGCTAAAGGGACACCCGTGCAGGATTAGGGGGAGGACACGTTCTTCTCAAATTCAAAAAATGAATTTTGGCGGGAAAATATTTTCATTAACAGCAGAATTTCGATCGGATGTTTGGACGTGATTTAGTGAGATTCAATCCCTGAAACTTAGTGGGTAGACGTGATATGACTATAGAAAGCTAGTATGGGTGATTTTATCGATCAAATTTGGCTGGATAACTTGGTTTAATCCAAACAGGGAGTTGGAGGAAAAACATGAGCTTGCATGAGTTGTGAGAAATTTAAACGTGTACTGCACGTGCTTGGAAGATTTAATCGATATTATAGAGCGTGAAGAAGGTATAGAAGGAAAGAAATACAGCTGCAGATGCGTGAAAATCAAAATCAATGAAAAAAATGGAAAAAAATATACCCGAGTAAAAGAAGATTATTTGTAGTTAATGGAGGAGATTCAATGTCGAAATGATGTATAAATAGGTTCCTAGGATCACATAGAAGGGGTGTAGAGAGTTTGTGGTCGAGAGGAGAGCTCAGGAAGCGTGAATCAAGAGTTTTCAGAACTCTGTTGTTGCTGCTGCTGCTGCTCGTGAAGAACAGGGAAACAGCGACGGTTTCTTCAACTGGTTGTAACAGTTTCTTCAACTGGTTTGCAACATTTATCTTCGTTGTAATAGTTTCTTCAACTGGTTTGCAACATTTATCTTCATTGTAACAGTTTCTTCATCCTCTTCTGCAACATTTATTTTCAGATTTGTAACAATTATCTTCATCATAACAGTTGAGAGTTGAAACAGTCGGTCTGTAACGCACCTGTGCTGTTGCAGATTTCCTGTTTCATTATTTTCTCTTCTTGTAAACACTTTTTGAGCCATGAATACATATTTTGAGTGTGTTTTCGACATGATGAGTTAAACCCCAACACTGGGACGACGGAGGAGACCGAACTTCATACATGGGTAAATTTATTTTTATTCTTTTTATGACTTTTGCATTAAAATTAATTGAAATATGATTTGATTAAATTGGTTGTCATTTGATTAGATGGGTCATGCTTAGCTTAGGTGATTTGATGTCCCATGCTTAACATTTACAATCAATGTTTTGAGAATCTACCTTGGCAAAAATAGAGTCCATGTTTATATTTCTTGAGATAAAATTGTTGAGAATAAATAAGTGAACCTTATGTTATAAAGATTGGCTAAATCCTTAGTCCCAGTACCTCTCGCCCATTGTTAATAGTCTTTGTATATATTTATTTAGTATTTTTAAAAACTTTAATCTCTACGAATCCAAGTGAACGACAACCTCATTTCTTACCACTATCTAAAATTACATCATAATGATGAACATAGTTAAAGAAAAAAGCTTCCAACACATATTTCGAGGAATAGATAACCGAGATAACCTCAGCTCGAAATATCAAATGTGTATAATGTAAAGTCTATATAGCTATATGACTTAGTCTCATTAGGAGATAGAATAGAATAGACTTCTGAGTGATAGATAAGTTTTAGTATCCACATACCTTTTGTTGATGAAGTTCCTCCAAGCTCTCCTCAGTAGATCTTCGTTTTCAATCGATGAACGTCGTGAACTCTAAAGCTCAACTACACATTTTATCCCAATCCGAGACATAGCTATAAGTAGACTAGAAATCAAGACTTATAGTTTTGATCAACTAAACCTTACAAACAAGCTTGAGATAGCAACGCTTGCGAGTTCGACCGAGCAATGTTCTAACAATTCTCTTAAGAGATGGAAGTACAACACAAGTAATTTAATTCTCATCAATGAACATTGAAAAATGGAAATCCAAGTAGTAATATTCAAGTTTGACCCGAAGTCCTAATTGCATGGTTCTTGTCTCTTTTAAGGGAACATGATACAAGATACACTTTTCAACACAATTAAAATGTGTTGAGGTGAGCAGCAGAGAGATCACTACTATGTTCCTGCACGGAATTCGTAATACCCTTTTTTTTACAGAGCATTTAGACATGACTCTTCTCTTCATTTGAGATTTTACCTTTTCCTTTGAAATATTCAATCTTTTAAGAGAAGAAGACTTAACTTTACATACCCCAGGATTGGACTTTTGAACAAGTTTAAGCACATTTTCCATTGCAATTTGTTGACATACCTTAAAATGTGTTTGTACTTGAAATATTTTGTGAGTTGTGACCCTAAATGGTACAATAAGGACATGTCGGTTTGAGGATTGACTCAGGAACGACGTTAGCAGCTAAACAAAGGGTACCTGAAAAATTAACAGAGTTTTCATTAGTATACGAAAAAACCATCACAGCCTCCAATGATTTTGATGAAGAATCATCAACCAAATTATCAAGATTGATATGAGTATTACTACATCCATGAAAATTGATAATTGCTCCCAAGAGTGCTACACTTTATTCATCATCCTCTTCGGAATCATAATGATCAGATGTTTCATTAAGTTTTGCAGCAAAACCCTTGTTGCCAGTGTATTTCTTCCGGTTTGGACACTCATTAGCGAAGTGACCGAACCCTTTACACTTGAAGCACTGAGGCATATCCTCATCGTCAGTATCGTTAGAGTCCCTGTTTTTGACATTAAAAAAAAATATGTGACTTAGCTGACATAGGAGGTTTTTCTCTAGTGAACCGTTTATTTCTCTTCCTAAGAGGTTATCTAAACTGTCTTGTAATTAATGAAACTGAGTATCAAGATCTTCATCTGAAAATTCAGGATCAACAAGATTGTTCACAGATTTGTCAACACTTCCACTTTTATTAAGTGTTTCAGTGTTTTTCAGTGCCTTGAACGCAATATCCTTTCCGACTATGGATTGCAGTTCATGATCAAAGATCTTTAACTTTTTAACCAAGGTATTTCTTGAAAGTGTTGAAAGGTTATTTCCTTCCATGATGGGATGTTTTTTAGACTCATATCTTGCTGGTAAATATCGGAGAATTTTCATCACAATGTCCTTTTCAGGAATGGGTTATTTTGTCATGGTACGTGTACCGAGTTTGTATACCTTTAAGACAAAATGAGTTCAGGAGTTCATAGAACCTTTTCGGTATACATACTAGGTATGTGTACCATCCTGAGTTCACGAGTCAACAGAACTTTTTGGGTTTGCATACTCAGTATGTGTACCAAAAGCCGTTGCCGAACTATAGCTACGCCGATAGTGTACTGCGGCTTCGGACCTATAACGCTTGTGCCAGTATGTAAGCTGATACATGTATTGTCCTGTATCCAAATTTACAATAGTTTTATATCTCTTTAATAATCAATTTGAAACATTCCCGAATAACATCAATGACACATATCACTGTTCCATGCGATTTTCAAATGATTAACTTGAATCACGATTTAGATCATAAACAATAAATTGTTCTTAACCAAATTCATCAAGTTTTGAAAAAATGTTTTTAAGCTTAGTCAACATATTTCGAGAATAATTAACAAGATAAACTTGACTCGAAACTTCTGTTGTGCGTGTAAATTCCACTTTAGTCATGCGACTTAGCCTCAAAGATTAAAAGGTGAAAACTTGAGTAATAGGTTGTTCAGTCTTCGCTTACCTTTTGTTGATAAAGTTCTCCAAAAGCTTTGGTTGATCTTCGCATTCAAACGATATAACGCAGTGATGTCTAGTACTCAACTACACACTTCTATCGGAATCCGAGACTTGACTAAATATAGACTATAAATCAAGATATAGTTTTGACCAACTAAATTTGACAACAAGCTTGAGATAGAAACACTTGTGAGTTCGACCGAGCAATTCTTTATCAACTTGATTCATTTTTATTTATTTTTTATTCACATTGATGAAGAAACTGTACATCATCCAATCAATGAACTGATGCTCATAGAATTCCTGGATGATAGTCAACAGATCTTGGTTATCACATGCCAAACTATCAATGATAACATTTGAGTTATGCCCTAGATTTCAAGCCCAATATTAGATTTGAGGTAAAATATAGTTTTGGGTCACGTTGTATATGTTTGGTTATGAGATAAATAATTTGATATGCGTTAGGTATAGGTTTAGGTAAAATATTTGGGTTATGAAGCAGATTTCGAGTCACGGACGATAGCAACTTGATTTCTAAAGTTTTTATTCCATCTCATATTGCGCATGCGGTTAACCACCTTATAAAAACACAAAACGATCACGTCATACTACAACATTTGTAACTTAATACTTAGGAGATTAATTTAAAGAGGGAGGATCCATGGACACTCTTAGATGGACAAGGTCATACAAGATTTGCGCCATTTTCTTCCCAAAACCTAAATGATAATGAATTTAAGTGTAATATTTTGACGATATGTTCCTCTTATAAGACTCTACATTCCTATTAAAAATGAACACAATTCGAGATGTATAAAATGACCATCTACCCCTTTGAATATCAGCCGTTCAAATTTAAAGGTTGAAATTAAGATTGATAGATGGTGAGGTTTGCTATCTCGAATTGCGTTCATTTTTTTTGTAGGAATGTAAAGTCTTATAAGATGGGCTTTTCTTACGAGACTTTCTTCAAACAGTTACTGGGCGTGACTTGGTGTCGTCAGAGATGGGCTTTTCTGCATTCTTCTAACCATTGTTTATCTCCTTCCATGCAAATCTTATACAAAATATACATTTGTAATCATTCATAATCTCTAAAGACTTCACCAATCATTCCTAATAATCCCACCAACCACCAAAATCAATTAGAGCAACTTAAGTTCTCATCTTGTTTCACGGATTCAAGGTCGTACACCCTCGGACCAAATAGGCAAATCATTTTTCACCCAACGTTCAGCGTTATCTCTAGTTTCTAATTCGAGGCATAACTCCTCCACACTCGACCACCGAACCATGGATGAAACTCATCTTCTTTCAGTTGTTTAAGGTTCACGAAATCTTTCAAAAAAAAATCCTTCGTAGACACACAAAATGAATAAGCATCAATGAAAAACAATTTCAAACTCCATTAGTAGATTTGATTTAAGCAGAGGTTTGAGTTTCAACATCACACCTCTTCAAAATTATTTACATAGCAATTAATTCACACTAGGTAACCAATTTATTTTCCATTTACTGGAAATCTCCATACTTCCTGGTCTTTTATCTACAACCTCATTACAATTAGACACATTACTCTCTAACCTAATTCAATCAGTAATATTTATCCGGCTTCATTAACTCCCAACCTCATTACTCAAAAAAAAGAAGATACATTTAAAAGTTTCCACTTTTTTTTTATTAACACCAATCAGATCTAAAACATTAAATACCCAAATTTAAAATCTTTATTCATCTGAAAGTTAAACAAAAAGAAAAAAAACGAGAAATAAAAATCTTAAAGTAAGAAAACCGAAACCCTAAAATTTGGGCAGAAGATATCAAAGATGATAATGATTATAGTGAGAGAAATTATTTAACAAAAAGAGAAATTTGATCGTGGAGATTGTGAGACCCCAAACTTTTCCTCGGGTTTAATTCAACCCATTAGAGTAGGGAGACATAAATATTTCTTATGAAATTTTCCAAGAAACCTAAGTTAAAATACTTCAAATAGTATGACTCTGCCCAAAAGCTTAAATATTGGTTCCTGGAGGGCAACATGTAGCTTTAATCATAAGCTAAGGTGCCTAAATAGTGAAAAAGTGGGAATACAACAACCTCACCCAATATTTCGCTTAGCAATCTGTATGGACTAACTCCAATATACTTTTAAGAGAATCAACCAGACAGTTAGACTCAATCTTAATAAAAAGTATATCAAAGAGGTATATCTCAATTTTTCGATTCAATACTTACTCAAACAAATAGAAATCTGCGAGCCAGATTGAATACAAGAGAAATACCTTGAACGGTACCAAAGATCAATGTTCAAGGATCAATCAATTTCAATCAACAACCAAAGGTTGGATTTACCAATTGATCGATACAACGCACAACCTGTGATATTTCAATTATATAACAAAATATAATGTGGAAAAGAAATAACACAGACACCATAAGTTTTGTTAACGAGGAAATTGCAAATTTAGAAAATCCCCGGGACCTAGTCCAGATTGAACACACACTGTATTAAGTCGCTACAGACACTAGCCTACTACAAACTAACTTCGGTCTGAACTGTAGTTGAACTCCAATCAATCTCATACTGATCCAAGGTACATTTGTGCTCCTTACATCTCTGATCCCAGCAGGATACTACGCACTTGATTCTCTTAGCTGATCTCACCCACAACTAAGAGTTGCTACGACCCAAAGTCGAAGACTTTAATAAACAAATCTGTCTCACACAGAAAAGTCTATAGGAATAGATAAATCTGTCTCCCACAGAAATACCTACGAGTTTTTGTTCCGTCTTCTGATAAATCAAGGTGAACAGGAACTAATCGATAACCCGGACTTATATTCCCGAAGAACAGCCTAGAATTATCAATCACCTCACAATGAGCTTAATCGACTAGCA
Organism: Papaver atlanticum; assembly: GCA_023531105.1. Lineage (NCBI taxonomy): Eukaryota > Viridiplantae > Streptophyta > Magnoliopsida > Ranunculales > Papaveraceae > Papaver > Papaver atlanticum. The sequence continues at coordinate 828,368 of JAJJMB010016078.1, forward strand.
AAACAAGATATTGCGGAATCACAAACGATGAGACGAAGATGTTTGTGACTTTTTTTTTCTATCTTTCCTATCGAAGAAATTAATCTCAAGCTAATCATATGATTGTACTCAAATACGATAGAAACAGCAAGATCAGATCACGTAACTACAGAGAAAATAGTTGGGTTTGGCTTCACAATCCCAATGAAGTCTTCAAGTCGTTAACCTACAGGGTCTCGATAGAAACCTAAGGTTAAAGGAGAATCGACTCTAGCTTATACAACTAGTATCACACATGAGGTGTGGGGATTAGGTTTCCCAGTTGCTAGAGTTCTCCTTTATATAGTCTCAAAATCAGGGTTTGCAATCTAAGTTACCTTGGTAACAAAGCATTCAATATTCACCGTTAGATGAAAACCTGATTAGATTCAAGCTAATATCTTTCAACTGTTAGATCAAACTTAGCTTGTCATACACAACTGAAATGCACGTTCATTTAGGTTTGAGTAATCGTACCTAAACGTGTACACCTAGTTTGTTTAACAATAGTTAACCAATGGTTAGCCATATGAGCACTTTCATATCAACCTTATACATCTTCACCATAACTAGTTCAAGTGACTCAAATGAGATAGTTAGAGAGTTGTTCAATTACTTAGATCTCATAGAAGTATACAAGACACAATCGAAGCAAAAACGATTTTGATTCACTCGAATCACTTCATGAACATTATAGCCACGGTTTGCAAATATGCATTCCTTAATTTATAAATGTATTAGTTCACGAATAAACCGTTTTTAGAAAATAACCCACTTAAGTACCCGGATTGAGCTTTTTTTTTCAGTTCACAAACTCCAGCAGAAATTCACGGGATGTGAACTTCCGGCAGTACGCATACGGGTACGAGGACTAAGCTCCGGACATCCTAAACCAGTAAAGTACGCATACTTTAGTTCAAGGATTTTGGACTTAAACAAGTATGAGTTCACATACAATGTTTATATCCACTCAAGGTTATATATATATTCTAAACTCTCATTTCAATCATATAAAAATTCTTAGAGGATGTTATATAATTGTTATTCACAAACTATTTTTCATCAAAGCGATTTTCAAGAGATTGAAACGTTCAACATGACTTTCGTCACGAGTAAAGATGAACTTGGCCAAAGAGAAAGCTTACCAACACATATTTCAAGAAATAGATAAGCGAGATAAACTCGGCTCGAAATAGCAAAGGTGTATAATCGAAGTCTATATAGAATTACGACTTTTGTCTCAAGATAGGAGATAGAGTAGATAGACTTTTGAGTGATAGATAAGTTCAAGTCTCCACATACCTTTTTGTCGATGAAGTTCCACCAGTTCCTTGAGTAGTTCTTCGTCTTTGTATGATGAACGTCGTTGAGTATAGAGCTCAACTACACATATTATCCTAGTCCGAGACTTAGCTATAGTAGACTAGAAATCAATACTTAAAGTTTTGGCAACTAAACTTGACAAACAAGCTTGAGATAGCAACGCTTGCGAGTTCGACTGAGAAGTGGTCTAACAAATAGTTGTACATTCAGTATGACACATGTCACGTTTTTGGAAAATGAAAAATAAAAATGGGGAAACTCGCTTATTTTTCCTGGACTCTCATTCTTCCTTTCTCCTTCTCATTTTTTTCAGCGACTGAAAAATTGTAAGAAACTGATTGAAATATTCATGCATGAAGGAGCTGTGTAGAGATACGAATACCTTGATCTACTGATAATGTTGATGTAAGTTGGTTTTAAAAACGGAATGAGCTAGGGAATGTCTGGCTCAGAACTCTGGTGATTGTTGTACTCCAAAATTGACTTTGTTATTTTGTGTTAATTATTTAAAGAGATATTGTATCCTCACAGTAAAATGATGAAAAGATTATTTATTGGTTTCAACGACCCTTAAACTCGAATGAGAAACCGTTTACGGTTACAATGAAAACCCTTTGGGATTTCCGATACGTATGGAAATGAGAGCTTTTCCCGAAGACGCTTATAAAGTGCATTTGGGGAAATTCAATAAATAATCACTTTGAAGGAAAAATCTTTAGAAAAGTTGGTAATGTGGCATATCAGGAAGTCGGAGTTTGCTAAGCGGATTGTAACCCGACTCGTCTGAAGCGAAAATTTCTATGATCCGTCACATAGATGAAAATTATGAGATTCAATATCTTAGAGAACATTTATTCTTCTTGAATCCACATAAGAAGAAATACTTGAGAGAAATAGAAACAAGGAGTAGAAGAATTAAAATCAAATAGATTGAGAATATTGTATAGATAGGTTAGTAACGATATTTGGGTAATTTCTACAAAAATAGTTGACTTTATCAATGTGGTAGACTATTCTTATGGATTTGGATGGTCAAACTTAAGGAAAGGTCATTTTATATAAGGGGTAAAAAAAGAGCCGGTTTATTAATTAGGGGTTTGGAAGTGTAGTTACCTAAAATCTGAGAGAGGTTAGAAGTGGGATTCTAGGGTTTCTGAAAGTGAGTTACGGGAGGTTGAGAATGAACAGTCTTCGCCTAAACCACGCACAGTGGCCGTTCAAAGGCTGCTTCAGTTACAGGGAAGAGATTTAGGGATGGTCTTAGAGAGGGAAACAGATGAAGAGAGAGATCAGAGAATTCTAGGGTTTGAAGAAGAATTACTCTGAGAGGCTATTTATAGCTGAAATCTCAGGTCGGTGAAGATAAGGATTTCTTTCCGTTCCGTGCGGAGGAATTCTCCCGTCTCTTCAGGAATAGAGATAAACTAGGTTGAGTTTATCTAATTATTCCACCGTCTTTACTCTCTTTTGCGGTGAGAAATAAGCCGGGTATTTCTCACACATGCCGTAGACCGCCAGACCAAAACCTAATTGTTATCTCCACATTTGTGTGAAGCTGAGTCAGCCTTTGTGATGACTTGTTGAGAGAGAAATATTCTCTTTAGCCGAGTTGGCCGAGATAGAGAGATATTCTCCGATTTGTAAGAATGACAAGGATGAGTCACGTGAAAAGGCATGGGATGCCTCAGAATTCGTGTGGAGAGGAGACTCGATTCCTACAAGAGGATCGTGCCTACCATGAGGAATATTCAGCCTTAACTGAGATTTCCCAAGAGATTTGAATCTCTCTGAGATTTTGCAGAGAGATTTGAATCTCTCCTAGATTTTGCAGAGAGATTTTGCAGAGAGATATGAATCTCTCAGAGATATTGCAGAGAGATATAAATCTCTCCGAGATTTTGCAGAGAGATTTGAATCTCTCCAAGATTTTGCAAAGGGATATGAATCTCTCCGAGATTTTGCAGAGAGATTTGAATCTCTCCCTCCGAGATTTTGCATATGGATCAAAATCTCTACGAAGATTTTCTTAACGGATCCGAATCTCTCTGTGGTCAGCTGGGACTCGTCCTGGAGAGAGATAAAAGGCTTTGGACGCTCGATTAATGCCTCTGTGAGACTTTGGCTAACTTGTCTTTGACCAGCGTATCTTGAAGAGATGTGCTAGGAATCAACTGTGTGTCCATATGATGGGCCAACAATACCAATGTATCTCAAAAGGATGTTCTAGGAGTCTGTCAAAAGGGCCTAGAGGCAGAATAACCAGCGTATCTCGCGGGGATGTCCTAGGAGTTATTCGGAAACCTCAGTAAGTCGAGTCAGAGCCTAAAGCAGACATGACCAGTGTATCTCGCGATGATGTACTAGGAATCAGTCCTTGATCTCAAATAGGGTGAGTCGTGCTTACAGAAGATATGTATATCTCCGCTCTGGGTCATAAGTCCGCCGGGGACATATTTACGCATCTACAGAGCCTACATGACCAGCTGCATCTCGTCGAGGATATATACTAGGAATCATGGAATCACAATCAGTTCCATCTCGCGAAGACATGTTGGAATTATGGTTGTTCTGGTTCATAAGTCTACTGGGGACATTTTATGCTCTACAGAACCTATGTGACCAGCAGTATCTCGTCGAGGATGTGCGCTAGGAATCACGGCATCACGACCAGCAGTGTCTCGCGGGGACGTATACTAAAAATCGTGGCTATGGGTGCCTTGAGGACCAAGGGCTTAATCTCTCCCATGAGAGTTGAGTTTTGTTTATGGTCTTGAAATGACACTTTTGCCCCTTATCCAAATTTCACCATCTACATTAAGTCCCATACTCATAGTAGAACGTTGATTGTTCTATGATGAGTATACAGATGGTGATGATGCGAAGTTATAATCACTCGTTCTTTTTGACTTGTAGAGTCCCTGAATCTATGCTTAGTCTTCGTTTGTTCTTATTCTGAACTTGAAATCGACTCTGGACTTGGAATTTCTCGTGAATATTAATGATGGGAAGTTTTTATCCGAGTGTTGTAGTGTTGTTATTGCAAAATCCATGCCTTAGGCGTATATATTTGCGATTAGGATTCATCTGATTAAAACCCTAATTTTCAACATTGCTCTTGATCGTGTAGACGAATGTTGTGATGCTTCAATATGAGCCGCGAAGCTGGGCTAAGATTGTAGAAAGGAGACAATATCTTGAGATGATGAAAACCAAAAGTCATGGCATATCTCGTTGTCTAATTGGAAGATCCACCTTGTGTCAAAATGCTAGATGTGCAAGAATTGGTTTACGTTAAGTTTGTGTATGAAGTTGTGTCTGCATATGGTACCTTCTTACTCGGCAGTCACCCATAGGAAAGAGGGATAGGGCTTAGTCCCCATTTATTGAGATTGAAGCAAATACCTTGATAGAGTTGAAACATGGTCGCAAGTTAATGATGACTTGTAGTTATGTTTTGAAATACGCTAACACTTTGAATTAGGATTTGATGAACCAGTTTTTCCTGATTGCGTCTGAGCATAACTTGCATAATTGTTCAAAACCCTATTGTTTTCTGGCTAAATATTGAGCTTCGACTCTCTAGAGGAATAAAAAACCTGAACGAATCCTTGGATAGCCGTGAGGTTGGTGAGACATGATGAGAAAAATCTGGACCCCATTTTCGTAAATGTAGAATCTTTGTCCCAGAGAAGTTCTGAATTCAGACTTGTATTTTGCCTAAACCCTAATTCCTCTTTTTTTTCTTTTTGTTTTTGTGTTTGACTCCTTCAGACACTCTGGAGAGGCTTGACGAGGCTTGGAATGTGTACATATATGTTGCTGAGTCGTCACCTTATGTGATGAGAGCTTGGTTGGTCTCTGGATGTATTAAGGCTTTCTCCTTTGAAAATACTCAAAAATTGCAATATAAGGGTATTTTAGTCATAATCCCTCATGTTGAAGAGTAATGAGCTAAAAGGGATTGAGATAGGCTTGGATAGCCGTCCAAGAGAATGGGAGAGGCTCGGTCCTTTCTCTTTTAGAATAAATCCCTTTTCCGTAAAATTCTTGAAATTAGGGCTATTTTTCGTCAAAACCCTAATTCCCTTCGACTTTGATCCCTCTGAAAAAATCCCAAGATAATAAGTGACGTCCCACTATCTTAGGAGATAATTCTCACGCATGGGAATAGCTTTTCCACATCTCGGAGGGATTTTAGAAGAAAGGAAACTCTCTGTTTCCTTATTTGATCTGAACTCCTCTAATTTCCTCTTTTGGCTCTAATTCCTTTTCCTTTTGCTTGATGACCTCACTTTTGAACTAAGATTAAAAAGAGATCTATTTTCCAAATATTTTTTGCGTGAACTAGGTATGGAGGTCGTTCCTCCCTTCTTCTACTTGTTCTGTTTGTATCAGGACTCTTCGTTTGGGTGTTCGTCAGAAAACTTCAGTTTTGAGAGACTTGCGTAGAATGGATTTAAAATCTTCATAAGATGTCGGATTTGAGCTACCGACCCCAATTTGAAAATAAAAAAGAATTATCTATTTAACGCAAAAATAATGACCTAATTCCGAGTTATTTAGGTCAGTCAACCAGTCGTGTACTTTTGTCATCATGAATCCCGTATAGATTTCAGGAGCGTTTCAGATTGCACCTATCTCAGTTTTGTGATCACATATCCTAGCTCATTTGTCCGTTTGAGGCACCCTTTGGATATGTAATTCCAGAGTCATAGGTAAACATATTTTCTCAAGATAGTACCCCAAAATTCCTTACGAAATTTTGTCAGTTAGCACGTTCTCCCACGGCAGTGCACAGCAATCCTAATTGTAAGAGGATTCATGTATTCCTTGGACCTTTGCATGTTCCGACGTATTGAGTATGACTCTTGGGGTATTATGACTTCATTAAATTTCCTTATATTAGTATAAGACGTGGATTTAGTCTCTATGAACCCTAATCCCGCCTGTGGAAGGAATTCAGTTGCAAAATCTTAATTTGCCTCTTACACCTTCATATCTCGATATACCTTGTTTGATTCCATCTTATTTTTGTAGACTCATGACGTGGGAATGACTCAAGATGTACTTTCTGGAAATACAATAGAAATATCTTCTCTTGACGATGTTTCAGCCACCCATCAGTCCCTACCTTTCAGTAATTCTCGCGTAGAAGAAACTCGAAGAGACGGAGCACAACCATCGAATATTGTTGAATATCCTACTGCAGGTCTTGATTTTGTTGGTCCTAATGCAATCCTGGATTCAAATGAAATACTCGTAGGGGATTCGGTGTTGAGGCCATATTTATAGAGTTGTATAAGGCGATATGGCTAAGGTATGGCCATGTCACTACAATAAAGGTGATAACTTATTCCGTTCATCCTTCCACTGGTGTAGTTAACGATCTTCTGTTAGTTCTTGGTGATGCGAGAGTGCCTCAATTCTATCAGGGTCCATCGGGGTGAGTTGAGTTCAGAGAGGTTCTTAATTTAGAGGTATGTATGATAGATGAAGAGTTGTAACATGCTAAGCAGGTGGCTCGAGATGCAGAGACCAAAGTGAAGCAACTGGATATGAAGCAAGATATTTTCTCTAGAGGCTCTGTCGGATGATTTTCTTCAGTTGATATTTTCTCTCTCTGAACCTTTCCCATATGCATCTGGTAAAGAAAAGGGACCCTTATGAGTTCGAATTTGATGAACACCCTAGATTGCTTCGTCGGGTATGCGAGTAGGTGAAAACCCCAAGTTAAATTCGTAATAGGAGTTCCTCCTTGTACGACTTTCACTCTAGAGGCTGTAGAAACTTCGTTTGACGTCCGATTTCAGTGGTTGACCCCAACTATCGAACAGAAAACACCTTCCTTTCATCTATTAGAGTAAAATTAGGATTTGAAGCTTGTTTTTCCAGTGATAAATCCACGTAAAGTTAAACTCGTGAATTTTCAACAGCAATTCCTTCAAGTGTCTTGATGATATCTATTGGACCACATTTTGAAACACGTGGTATGAGAGACATAGACGGATATTTTTCATCAAGAGCGCGTTGTCGAAATCTCCACCCATTTGTCTCAGTTCGTCGAGTTATGTGACTAAAGTATGAGTTGCATCTGAGTAGAGCGAAAACTACATACTCCTCTTCAAACTGATTGCGAACCCTAGTTTGTCTCCTGCATGTGTTTATTGTCGAGGGATAATTTGAATGTTTTTTTTTCTACTTGATACAGTCATGTTGCATGCGTATAAAACCCTAAAATATTTTATCTTCAGTCAGGATCCGGGACATAGTTGCAATTGCTGAATACAGAGAAGATGCCGACAAAGGAGAATTCGACGAGACTGAAGAGAGATGCGAGATTTCTCGAGTCACAGATGATTCCCTTTCACGATTTTGAAGGCCGAACTCTAATCTCATAGTCTCCAAGTAATAACATGTTGTGATGTGGGTTTGAGGAGTTGAATAGTTTCGATGTGTCCTAATCTTTAGAGACTCTTGCGTTGATTGTTTTTAAATCTTTATCTGGAAAATGGATGTCTGGGTCACCTCTTGTTGGTCATATAGGTGTGTCACACACGGTTCTTCATTAGTCCCCAGTTTGATATAGGACTAGGGATTCTCATTGACTCGGGATGCTTGGAAAATGAAATAAGACCCTTGTAACGTATGAGATTAAGTCTTCAAGGTGTGCAAGCGATATTCTACGGGTTAGAGATGTCTGAGGAGAATTATATCGAGGTACTGGATTCATGTGTCTTCCTGCACAATATGAAGCTATTGTTCGGCCTCTACTAGGTGTCTTGTCAAGGATTCATGCGAACTTATGTAGCCGAATCATATATCGAGATCTGTCTTTCTTCTGGGAGATGGTAAACCAAAATTAAGATCAGTGTATGCCTTCTAGGACTAGCTGAACTATGAATGCGGCTGAACAATCGATTTGTGGTGACTTTGTTGATGGGATAATTCTTCAGAAATATTCTGGGTATTTCTTCACGCGGTAGAATCGTGTTTCAACCTGAGGAAGTTGTAAGTGATCGTCATATCCTGTCTTTTGCTCATCACGTATGACTCTGACTTATGGGATAGCCTGCCGAGCATATCTTTTTGAGAGGGGGGCTTTTACAGACAGAATTGCAAGCGGCGTGTGGCTTGGAGCTACGGTGTCAGATCCTTCCCTTGTTTACTTCAGTGATATATAGTAGTTGGTTGCAGCTGTATGTCAAGTAATGAAGTTCTATCTGAATTGTTGGCCTCATGAGTATCGCTTCAGATTTCTTTTTCCTTGATAGATTCGGCTGCAAAGATACTATCCTTCTCCGTCTTGGGTAAGCTGAGGTTCATCGGAAAATGAAATTGATAGTTTTTGGTAAAGTTGAACTGGAGGCTCATCGAGGCTTGGCTGTAACTCCTAGGTCTAGTTCCTCTTCTTTCTAACAAAACGGGTGTTGAGGTAGCATATCGACTATCAGCTTTGAATCTTCATATAAGGTTGAGTTTCGGTTGAGCCTCGTCTTGGGATCTAGTTTCGCTTCATACTTTGTTGCGTTCTTGTCACGATTCTCTGAAGCACGAAGGGAGACAAGATGTATCTTGGATGGAGATTTATGACCTTATGTGGCTCTGGAATGCTTTTGTCTAGGTCACGAATTTTTTGGAACCTTTCCATGTTTTCGCTAAGTTTATCCTGTAGACGACGAAAACATAAATCCGACAGAAAAAGAACTAGGTCAATCTGATACAGAATGAAAGAGTTATAAGTAAAATAGTAAAGTGAAGTAAACTTCCCGAGTCCCCTGTGATCAAGTTGAGGTCCCTTGACCTAAACGAATTTTGGAGAAAATATTCGTCAAAATATCCAAGTTTAGAGCGTCATCTGGTCCTTGAGAGTGATAAGGTCGGCTGGATGGTTGCTCATTTGTTCTGTCGCGTTCATAATGAGCTTTATCTTATCCGGTGAGGTCGATTGCAGGCAAGATCCAGACAATGCTATTCTCAGCATTTTTAGTTTTCCTTCTTTAGAAAACGTGTACTCGATCTAGATTTGTTGGATCTATCCTTACTGGTAACTTTAAAGGCATTTTCAGATAAGTTTGGATGGCGATCTGAGATTTTTTCAAGATTTTTTGGGTCTCCAGTAGTCCTCAGGTCTTTAGCCAACGTTTTTAGGGTTGGTAGTAGGTTTTTTGTGGTAGTAGGTTAATGGGACGTTTATGCAGGAAGAGATCCAGGTGATCTGGGACGCACTAACCTATTCACTAAGGTAAAACTCGAAAGGGATAGAAAGTGCTGGTAGGGATAACTCTCTCGACAAAGTCTGTAATGGATTTACAGAGACTGAATCAATGGAACGTTTTTGTGTTTGGATTGGTGGAATCGGCTTCGTTCCTAATAGGTACCATGATTGAGATCTGTAACTGAGTGAACAACCTCCCACTGTGGTCGCCAAAATGTAGTTACCTAAAATCTGAGAGAGGTTAGAAGTGGGATTCTAAGGTTTCTGAAAGTGAGTTACGGGAGGTTGAGCACGAACAGTCTTCGCCTAAACCATGCATAGTGGCCGTTCACAGGTTGCTTCAGTCACAGGGAAGATATTTAGGGATGGTCTTAGGGAGGGAAGCAGATGAAGAGAGAGATCAGAGAATTCTAGGGTTTGAAGAAGAATTACTCTGACAGTTTATGAGAAAGATATATTATCTTGGAGAAATACATGACCTATTTATAGCTGAATTCTCTAATCTCAGGTCGGTGAAGATAAGGATTGCTTTCCGTTCCGTGCGGAGAAATTCTCCCGTCTCTTCAGGAATAGAGACTAGGTTGAGTTTATCTCATTATTCCACCGCCTTTACTCTCTTCTTCGGTGAGAAATAAGCCGGGTATTTCTCACACATGTCATAGACCGCCAGACCAAAACCCTAATTGTTATCCCCCCATTTGTGTGAAGCTGAGTCAGCCTTTGTGAGGACGTGTTGAGAGAGAAATATTCTCTTTAGCCGAGTTGGCCGAGATAGAGAGATATTCTCCGATTTGTAAGAATGACTAGAATGAGTCACGTGAAAAGGCATGAGATGCCTCAGAATTCGTGTGGAGAGGAGACTCGATTCCTACATGAGGCTCGTGCCTACCATGAGGAATATTCAGCCTTATCAGAGATTTTGCAGAGAGATATGAATCTCTCAGAGATTTTGCAGAGAGATATAAATCTCTCCGAGATTTTGCAGAGAGATATGAATCTCTCAGAGATTTTGCAGAGAGATATAAATCTCTCCGAGATTTTGCAGAGAAATTTGAATCTCTTCCTCCGAGATTTTGCAGACGGATCAAAATCTCTACAAAGATTTTCTTAACGGATCCGAATCTCTCTGTGGTCAGCTGGGACTCGTCCTGGAGAGAGATAAAATGCTTTTGACGCCCGATTAATGCCTTTGCGAGACTTTGGCTCACTTGTCTTTGACCAGCGTATCTTGAAGAGATGTGCTAGGAATCAACTGTGTGTCCATATGATGGGCCAACAAGACCAATGTATCTCAAAAGGATGTTCTAGGAGTCTGTCAAAAGGGCCTAGAGGCAGAATAACCATCGTATCTCGTGGGGATGTCCTAGGAGTTATTCGGAAACCTCAGTAAGTCGAGTCAGAGCCTAGGGCAGACATGACCAGTGTATCTCGCAATGATGTACTAGGAATCAGTCCTTGATCTCAAATAGGGTGAGTCGTGCTTACAGGAGATATGTATATCTCCGCTCTGGGTCATAAGTCCGCCGGGGACGTATTTACTCATCTACAGAGCCTACATGACCAGCAGCATCTCGTCGAGGATATATACTAGGAATCATGGCATCACAATCAGTTCTGTCTCGCGAAGACATGTTGGAATTGTGGTTGTTCTGGTTCATAAGTCTACTGGGGACGTTTTACGCTCTACAGAACCTACGTGACCAGCAGTATCTCATCGAGCATGTGCGCTAGGAATCACGGCATCACGACCAGCAGTGTCTCGCGGGGACGTATACTAAAAATTGTGGCTATGGGTTCCTTGAGGACCAAGGGCTTAATCTCTCCCGTGAGAGTTGAGCTTTGTCTATGGTCTTGAAATGACGCTTTTGCCCCTTGTCCAAATTTCACCATCAACAGGAAGTTTTTCTTACTTTACATATTTATCAATTCAATATACTTCAGACTTACGGTTATGTTACGGTAAAGAAATTATCATGAAGATAAGAATGTAGTTTTTTTTGTGTTTATAAATTTAATGGTAACCTGTTTGGAAAAAGTTCGATGAGGTTTGCGTTGATGATCGTTTTCATAGAACCACATAAAAGAATCACCAAAAAAAAACAAGTTAAGAAAAAGGAAGATGAAATTCGATTTTAACTAAAAAAGGAACCAACAAAAATAGAAAAAGGAAGATGAAATTCGATTTTAACTAAAAAAGGAACCAACAAAAATATGTGGTGGTTTTATTACGGTCCCCATCAACTACACTTTGAAGAACAAATTGTATCTCAACCACAACCTAATCTTGTTATGTCTTCAATATCCATTGATATAGTGTCGACAAAATTACTAATCGTCTAATCGAAAAGCCACATTTTCATGTCATTGAAGCAGATTCCGATTTAACATCATTATCAATTTGGGTTATAAGATTATACATTTAGATGTAAAAAATAATGTCATCTAAACACATTCCCTTTCAGAATATAACCATCAAAAAAAAATGGCCAAGCGATTTCACAATCACCTCGCGAACTAGAGATCGAAGGTTCGCTTCCTGATGACTTGCATCGTGGATTCATGATTTATAAAGGGGTACGAATATTAACAGAGATGGTATCACATATAACAAACAAGTCTAATAGATTCTGACCATCAGATCACTTAAATGGTATTATCCCAGTTAGGGGTGAGAATTTTGCCCCTAATCCGCGGATTTAATCGGGACCAACCGTATTCTTACGGATGGATGCCCGAACCGTTCGCTAATGGGTTGGATGCGGATGGGATTTTTTGAATCTAATGGATTACGGATCGGGTCCGGATGCAACCTTGAAAATCCGTTGGACATCCATAACCGTTAGATTAAGGATATTTATATAGTTTTTAACAAATACATAGATAGTTTAGGAATTCTTAAGGCGTTCGCTTGGAGTGTTGTTCATGAAACTTTTATATTTATATATATATATAATGTGTAGGTTCCATAAGGAATCGTCTATGTTGGTTTTATTTTTCATTTTAATTAAAACAAATCCATTGGATTATCCGCACCCAATTCGTTCATCTGTGCATCCATTGGATGCAAATCCGTTGAATGTTAGATTGGATGCGAATACCAAATTGGAAATCCGTAATTAATTGGATTGGATGCGGATGAGGTAAAAACCGGTCCATATCGACCCATGCTCACCCCTAATCCCAGCTACATGCGGGGATGAGTCTTCTTGATGATCTGCTTGAGGAATTAGTCGGATGCTTTAAGAGACCTGGATACTTTGTCCCTGACCCCGGCCCGTCATGAAAGAGAAAAATACAACTTTTTGTGGTTTCGCTTTATACTTGCACGAATATCTTTCATGAGTCCTTAGTACCTTGTGGAATTCGTACATGGTACACACTCATTAGAAAGTTGATCTTTAAACTCCTTGTCTGTTTTATATTTCCGATGCCTACATCCAAACTTGTCATCTTCCTCTTTCGAAAAGTTATTCTGGCTTAAGATGGGAAACCACAGACTACACAGTCCTTGGCTGCTTTACCTCAAAATTTATATCCTTATCTCACTTTTTCCCTTTCTTCTTTTTTATTAGTGAGATTACTTTGAATCTTGGAGGTTTTGTGCATCCTTAAAATCACATGTTACTAATTAGATCATTGGACCATTGATCAAATATGCTTAATTAGTAAATTATTTATTTAATCATAATGCCATGGATTGTGAACTAAATATAGGGTCCATGCAGAGTAAATTATCCAACAAAGCCATGATCAAAGTTATGGCTGCTTCCCAAGCTAAGGCATCCAAGACTTGCTTGATGCCCATATAGGGCATCATAAGTTTCAAAAACAGATACAAACATGACCAAAAAAAAAATGAATACAAATTTTCTTGCAAATGCCACTTTAATACGGAGGATTGACTGCTATTTAACAACTATCATCTTCGTTTCAAAAAGATATGCTTGTTTGATGTATAAACTAGTGTACACATGAAACAAGCCTATTTTGTTGAAAAGGTGGGAATATATATCGTGATATCTATAACCTGAATTCATTTTCGGCTAGCATCTAAACCTCACTGAGTGATATCCAGAAACAAAACTGCTTCCGGCGACATTGGGCTCGTGGACTGAACATATTAATACCTAGAAATATCTTGATCATGCTAAGAAAACAATGTTTGATTAAAGATGATGTTATTGGACCACAAGAATAGTGGAAATGGAGGGACAGGCACTTGAAAAACACAACATGAGGAAAAACGTGCTAAATATAATAACAGAGAGACGTGGGCAAGGAAAGGAGAGAAATGTTAAAAACCTTGGTAAGATATGTGAATGGGGGACAAAACGTGACCAGAAACCTAGGGTTGTTTAGGAGTGTAGATAAGATGGATGCAAGCATTAGATGATGATGGCTCATGTAAGTTGTTGTTGTTGTTTACTAGCTTAGCTTGGGTTTTGTTCTTCTTGTTCTTTGTTACAATTGTGTTAGTCTACTCCTCTTATCTCCACATCATTGTTGGGGATCAATGTAGGGGCAATGGGACAAAATATTTGGATCATAAATCTCTGATTAGGATTCCCATTTTCTACACCAAACCAAAATTTGATTCCTTTTTACCTTATGGGTACTGTTGTAATCCCAATCTCTACTACTCGAAAATTGTTTGGTTCTTTTGAATCCCGAAAATTCAAGAGAGAAATGAAGAGGATTTTTGGAATTTTCTTTCTTGGTAAAAAAGTATCATTTTGACTCATCTTTATGGATTTGTGATGGTAAACACCAAAAAGAATACTAACCGGTATTTGAATTTGAAAAATATATTATCCCAAGCAACAACTTTGAAACGGGTACTAGTACTGTAATTCTCTATTACTCGAAGATTGTTTGTTTTAGATCTCAAAAAATGAAATTAAGAGAAAAATTGGAATTTTCTTGCTTGGTAAAAGAATAAATTTTCTTGACTCATTTTTATGGATTTGAGATGGTAAAAGAATAATAACGTTTGATCCCATTATTTTGGTGTTTGAAATTTGAAAAATATACGTAATGTTGTAAATTTGTAATCCCAATCTCTATTGCTAATTATTATTTTTTGGGTTTTAAATCTCAAAAAGAGATGAATTTAAGAGGATTTTTGTAATTTTCTTGCTTGGTAAAAAGAGTATTTGTATGGTAAAATAAAGGATAATAAATAGAGTATTTGTGTACGTGATTCTCTAGAATTCACGTCTACATACGGAAAAAGAAAAACTAGCAACGGATTTTCATAACGACTTTGATCCTTACTCTATGTGTAAAGGTTGTTGAGTTGGTCACACGTACATTTCATTCAAATATTTTAGAGGAGACGTAGGGAGTAGTGATCCATGAAGAAGATAGCTCATCGAGTTTATCTTGATTCTTGATAACCACCCCAAGAGTGGCATTTTTATTCATTTTTATCGATAATAAAATTTCGAACTCAGATCACCGTATAATTACCCGAAAATACCTATAGTGATATTAAAAGTGTAGTATTTTCTGCTACAATGTTTTCGATGCATCTTTGTACTGAACGGAATAAATTTCATACAAAAAGGAGATCAGTCGATAATTTTGTCATTCTGCTAAAGAGTCATCTACTTGCATACATTAAAGTGGTTTTTACTTTTGCTCTAAATTTGTTCATGCCTATAATATTTAAGATTACTATCCTAATCTATCCAGCAAAACATACAATTTCGTTTTAGCAGTTTTTTACTTTTGTCGATAAAAAGTTTCGAACTCAAAACACTGATATAATTACTCGATAATACTTATAGTAACTGATATAATTACTCAATGATACCTACAGTAACATCGGCGGAAGTGTAATGATCGATTTACCAATTCAATTGGCAGTGTCTGTTGTTGTTAATATTTATGATCGCATCAAAGTTACGAAGCTAATCCTCTCCAGTGATGATGATAAGTGGGATCGGGCTGTTTTTTTTTAAGCAAATCAATATATATCATAGATAAGAACAAATACACCAATCGACTAGAAAGTCATACTGGTGAAGTGTCCAAAAAATGGTATCAAGCTCCACAGCAGTACAAAGAAAGTGATTATTAACCAAGTTGTAAGATATATTCTTTACAACTTTTACACATAAGATACTACTATAGTAAATTAATAATGCATAAGAATATTCATCCATAGACCAATCTTCGTTAACTTCACATGTTCTTCTCTCATCCTCATCTGAAATCTTTATTAAATTCACAGAAAATGTAAGTATTTCCACCCAACATCGATGGTGATGAAGTTTCTTCACTTTTAAAAGATATATCAATACATTCTCAATAATCCAAGGATTACACTCTTTCCCAAGATAGATCCCAAGCCTTCTACTGGTTAAAGTAGAGCTGCCACGACGACTCAAAGGGATCAGGGCAATCTTCAAGATAGAAGACCGAACAAAGGTGAGGTAGTTTACCCCAGAAAACGACCAGCACACTGAATCACTCATCGGTAATTCATATACAAGCCGGACATTTCTATGAACGAAATCAGCTTTAAAGAGAAGATAAGAATCCATATTATCTCCAATAAGAAATTTGATTGGGATAGAATAAATCATGCGATTATTACTTAAATTGAAATATGAACCTATATACTTATTATTTAATATATCCTTAATCAAACAAGTAATACAACTATGAGTTGTGTGGCATGTGGGAGTTGATGTGAAAAACCCAATCATTCTAACTATCAGTCCGTCATGCTCCTTCCAAATTTTAGTAATATTGCTTCCCCTATCTATTGTGAGGAGATAGAAATCCCTTTGGATTTGCCGGGTTAAGAACATAAGCCTGCAGGAATATTGTTGAAAAGAATATGCTTCAATACCAACCCATAGCTGGCCCCTACCTTGAAGCATAGGACCCACCGGGAGGGCCCATTTAGGAATTAGATTCCTCACATCCTCACTGTACCCAAATGTGGAAGTGTTATAGATCGCTGGAGGAATAAACGCATCACTGGAACACCTCTTGACTAGCAGGAAAATTCCGTCAGGAATTATGGCACCGATCTTTGGGAAAAGATCAGTTAATACGCCGTGACCAGCAACCAGAGGAATTTCCATTTTACCGTTGATGGTTAATCGACCTAACATGCAACAAAGAAGATCTTCGTCATCTGGATCGTCACTGTTGACGTTGAGCTGACGAAAACGAAAACAAATATCATCCACTTCCAAAAAAAAAAAAAAAAAAGTGCCTATTCCCTAAGAACTGTCAGTCTCAAGTTTAGCACAACCCACTTGGTATATCAATCTTGATAACCACGAAGAAGAAACCACTGAATATGAAGATTCAAACCCAAACCTTGTTGAGAAGGAAGAACTGATTGGTATCTTGCCTCAAGGTTAG
Source organism: Papaver atlanticum (assembly GCA_023531105.1). Lineage (NCBI taxonomy): Eukaryota > Viridiplantae > Streptophyta > Magnoliopsida > Ranunculales > Papaveraceae > Papaver > Papaver atlanticum. Next base: position 845,307 of record JAJJMB010016078.1, read on the forward strand.
TAACAACCGATCCGGAAACAACTCAAGGAGAACAGTTCAAAAACTAAAATCCAACTCTAAAGAAGATACCTTTTTGGGAAAACCTAACGATAAATTTGATTGAACTTGATATCATACAAAGAGGAGATAAACCTGTGGATCAAACTGATTGATTTTGAAAAAGAGACACGAAGAACCTTTAGATCAAGGCGATCTTAATAGAAAGAAGAGACTCTGTCCAATCAAAAAGAAGGAAGAAATTTTGTTACTGAATTAACTCAGTATTTTCTCCGATCCGCAGACCTGGGATCGGGCTGTTACTTGGTCTGTGGAGGCAACACAGTCGTTATCGCGTAGGAGCAGTGGGCCAAGTTCGTCTCTTCAGTTTATCACACACACTGAACACCCACCTGAGAAGGCTGTGAACTGTGAGCCACACTTTAACAAAAAGCAAAATGTTTCTAAATTTGGAGTAACAGAGAGTAATCGTAGGGTCAGTATCTGTCGAATTGTGATTGGCTCATATGATGAGAAGAAAAGATAACGACGAAATTTCTTCATTGGACCGACTATCATGGGTACACGTAGATCTCCATCATTTTGTATGTACACGTGTCATGCTAGGGTAAGGTCTAGGACCATTTATCCATTTTGTTTTACCAATTTACTCTGAAAAAGAATTACTCCTGTTCGTTCACTTTCACCTCGCTAGTTGTGCAACAATACAGCAAACAAGGCAACTTGCCAGTGATAGTATGACTGTCTGTCTCAGGCCACTAAATTTAACATGTTCAAAAGCATGGTTCAAATTGTCAATTTTTCTAATTTATTTTCTATTTAAAAGAAAGTGGCTTATACAGCATGAATACATGAATGTATATTTTGATTATTTCTTTTGGTGAGCAAAAGCAGAATTTTTTTTTTTTACCAAACTACAATTAAATCAAACTTAAGCAAGCGTAAAAACGCGTTGGAAAGTCTGGTCAAGTTAGTCCTGAATTACATGACTATTAAGAAATTGGGAGGGCATATCTAGCCAGATTTGTTTTGTAGCGGAGCAACCGAGTGCTTGAGTCTTATCAGCAACAAAGTTTGCTAAAGCAACGGCTAGTTGATTTGCTTCTATGGAAACATGAAAAATCTCCCAGTGTATTATTTGTTGTAGGAACTCTTTGATTTTGTGAATGAGCGGTTGGATATGCCATGGTGGAGTGGTGTCGGTGGTGAGTAGTATACAAATGATAATGAATCTGATTCGATGTTGAGTGCAATAATGTTCATTAGACAAGGTTGATGAAGCCCAACTAGCATTCCCCTTGTTTCAAGCAGAAGTGTGATAACAGGAGGATAACTAATTTTTAGTGGGAATGGAAATTTGATTATCGGGAACTTAATCAATTTAATTGGTCTGGATTTCGAGTTCTAATCTCGGATCAAATACCAAGCAAGCAAAACCATTTAGGAATCGTTGGCTTTCGGCTGCTAATTGGGTATATTCGGTGGGTACTCACCGAATAGTGGGTATCCGAATATGAAGTTAGCTCACATCTATCTAATTTTTCTTCGAACTTATATTATTTTCCATTTTCTTACTTTAATCATTTATTAAACATTAATATTAGCAAATTATTATGATAAATGATTACCTTCTAGTGAACCAACGAATACCATGGTCCGATCGGCACCCGAATACTTTATCGGTTCTGGTTTCCTTAAGCATTTGAATCGTTGATACCCCAGGTTTTCAAAGGTCGAAAGCAAAGGCCATTTTTTTATTTTATTTCTAGAAGTTGTTTTGAGTTTTAGGAACCAAACTAAATTTTGACTTTTTGAATAAATGAAGTTGCAGATTATTTCTTAAGTGATATTCAAACACCTTATCGAACTAAACAAAGTACGATATCAAAATTCTTGGATACAATTTTATTTATTTCATTTTAAGCTTTAGCTACCAAATTAACTTTTGACTTTCCGACTCAATGAAGTATAAGGCTAAGTGCTGCAGTGAATCAAAATCAAGATTCAACTTGAGAGCACGTCACCTTGAACCAGTTCTTAACTTTTACGGTGATTTAAGATTCAAGCAAATTATGCCTAGCCATTTGGCACAAAAAGTGGAGTCATTAGATCGCTAATGGATATGTTAATATGATGGCTTAGATTTTCTACGCCCAATGGTTTAGCACAAAAGTATAGAGTTGTTAGATCACTATTATATTTGTGTTAATTTGATTGTTGTTCTGCGCCCAATGGTTGAGCACAAAAGTGATTTATATTTTTGCTCCCAACCATTCGGCACATCTGACTTGATCTAAGTTCACTCTTAAGCAAATGCTTGAATAACAACTTGAATCAACCCTTTTTTTCCCGTGCTTTCCGTCTCGAGTATTCTTGAATGTTGAAGTCCTACAAAACTTACGGTTGATTTTTTTTTTGTGACACATGTGGATCTGACTCATTACGTTCGACTCAAAAATTACTCCCTTCGTCCCCAATATAAATGCAGAAAAGAGAATTTTTCGTAGAATAAGATTTTTTTTTTTTATATATAAATTTTCAATCTTTATCTTATTTACCCCTCCCAAATCCCAATAAAATTAATTGGATTAATCTAGGACGTATCAAATTAACAGTTTTAATCACAAAATATAGAGTAGTGAAATTATCTTTGGGAATACCAAAAATTTGTTATACTCATATTCTTTAATAAGGGTATTTATGGAAGAAAAACCATTAAAAAAATTGTCTATTTAGTGGGATACAATTTTTACTTCTCCACCTCTATAATAGTGACAGAGGGAGACGCAAGTGAAGTTGAAGGAGGAAGATCAGGACCGTCCACAAGTTCAGACCCACAAGAAACAGAGGCGGTAGGCATACTGCAGGCAACTTACTGGGCTAAAGAAAAGAATGTTCAACATTTCAGCATCGATGGTGAATGCGAGAGCCTCGTCAATCATCTTAATGGTCGTATATCAGAAGTCTTATGGGGAAGCAAAAACATTTTGGAGGATGCAGACAAAATAGCACATTCCTGCAACAACTTTTTAGGTTTTCATTCTATGCCAAGAACAAGCAATGTAGTGGCAGACTCCTTAGCTAATTATGCAAGGACTTTATTAATAGATTTGAATTGGACGCGTAATAACTCAAAAACTTCTAGTAGATAAATCTAATATGAGAAGGAATGTCCCTTCAATATTAGATTGCTCTACTGTCTTTGTAACACAGACTCACTAAGTCTTTCTTCTAATGATATCCTAATTCACAAAAAAGAAAAAAGGGGGGAAGTATTAAATAGCAGAGTTATAAAAAAAATTGAACCAGACCAAATACGTTCCCAGGCAGTCGGGTGTAACTGATACCTGACTCAAATAGATCCGAGTTAGATATACAAATAGAAAAATGAAAAAACAAACGATCTGACATCTGACTCGTGACAAATCAAACACGGAACGGAATCTTATTCACATAAACCAGTTGAATCAGTGAAAAAAGCTAGTCGAAATCCAATCCATCGTAGCTTTCTCAAAAGACATAAAATGGCAAACCATCTGTCAAATTTTTGAATCTAAACACCATTTATTCACATTTATGATGAGAAAACTAGAGAATCCCAACAAGTCATGGGTCCTAAAACCATAGCATCGGGAACGGAAGGGGCGAAGAGTAGTCATAAAGGTTAAGGTCTGCTGTTGGTAGGACTAAAAGTATCCACTCTGCCCCTAATGTTCTTGGATCCCTAATGTTTTCTCAGACACACCCCAATACATAAACTTAATTGTAGCAGATCAAAAAGATAGAAAAATAAATAGAGATATATTATCTCATGCACACCTCATTATCACCATTGCTAGCTCATTTCTATATTCGGACTCCAAACATATACTGACATGAATATGGAAGAAACTTGTAAACTTTTACTTGGATCTTGCTTAAGAACTAAACTAAAAGCTACAAATTTCTGGCATTAACGAATTAATGTTACTTACTAAATTTGATAAAAGTTAAACAGACAACCTCGGAGAAAGTACATTATTTTAGCTGCCATAAGCTCGATTTAGGCACACAAAATGCCATAACCAGCTTTACGCATGCCTGAAAACAATGGTTTTAATATTTTTATTAACATTGACCCAAGAATATTTGTTGGTTTTAAGTAAGCTACTAAGCTCCTTAGAGTCTCTTAATTCAAAATTTATAATTACTAAATACTGGGTTTCGCGTCTTCGTTATCATTACGCCGAATATTACAAACATTATTCGTATTCCATTATGCATAATTTTTGAAAAAATTATGAAAAAAAGTACTAATAATTAGTATTTCAATATAAAAATACATTTTTCTAATAAATCATGATGGTAAAATGCAATGTGGTAATAATTTGTGAAAATGTGAATTAGTTGAAGTAAAACAGAAGCTAAATCCATGGCCAAAAATGATAGACAACATTGTAAGCAAAGAGAAAGAAAGACAGAAGAACATAAAAGAGTGTGTGGTTTAGGGATTAGGAACTTGCCCTTAAAATAATATAGTCCTATCAATCTTAGGGTGTTACAGCAATCCAGGTAATGGAGATTAAGATTAAAAAAAACAGTACAGAACCAAAAAGCCCATAAAAGTAATTTTTAAAAATTGTTTAGTACATGGGTGTATTTTGTTTGGATGAGGCATGGAGGAGTGAAGTGTATACAGCTTGCTTTGCTTATGAGGAAGTGATGAATATGGGGGAATGGAATCAGTGGAAAAAAAACTAAAACTAAAAAGCATGGAATGATTTTAAAAAACAAAAAAACACAGAAATGTTTCCTAGGGTTGTAACAAGTATGTCGAGTAAGTGAAGGCTGATTAGGGTACAACCAGATAGGGTTCATTCCCAACTATGTTTTTTCTTCTTGCTATCAATCATCATCAATGCTATAGGATCATGTGTACCTACCCAATGCTCTCTCTACACTAAATACTACCAATGCTCTCACTTGCTGTCTCTCACTGTATTGGGAGAAGAATGTACCAATACGGATCATCATATACATTTAAGAGGCCTGCAGGGACTACCAAATCAGTAGCTCAAGAAAGCGTTTGGATATCAGAAGCATGAGTTCTTCTGTTTTTCATGAAGCATAAATCGATCGCAAAAGTTGGAAGCAATAATATTTTACTTTAGAATAATTTAGTTTTTTCAAAACGTCATTCTAAAATTGTATACCAAGTTTTTTTTAACTTTTTTGTTTTCAGGAGGCGAATAAGGATTTCTTAACTAGTATCCAAATAAGCTACTACAAATGGTGAGAAATGCTTCGTTTTATTTTGGTTTGGTAACCCTCATTAGAATTTGATAATCCCCTCCCATATCAGCCTTACATTTCTCTTTTTATCATATTTCAAATCTAACATACACATTATGGTTTATCAAGGAATTTTGTTTTGTTGGCACGTTATATCGAACATTTTTGATCAAACACGATCATTACCAATGATTTTAAAACATGGATGACATTTAATAATCTAGTTCAAGTAAGCAAGTTTATCATTTTGCAAGTATATTGTCACAACCAAAGATATGTAAAATAATTAATCGTGATACAGCTAGATAAAAATGCCCGAACAACTTATTAATATTCCTCATATACAACTTTGAGGATTTAAGAAAATTAGAAATACTAGAAAAATTGTATCAGAGGTTTCGGAATCATAATGTGAATACAAGTGGCTATTTGAATTTGATTTTAGGGTAAGACTATTCTTTCGACATGGTGACAAAACCATTATTGGATGTTGGAATTAAAATCGAAAGGAGACTTATCCAATACTATTACTTAATCATTTCAATTAAGATTTTTTCATTTTGCTTAGAAATATTTCAAGGTTACTTGAGGATTTATTGGTTGTCATACACATTATCTACATTTTACTTCCTTCGTACCACATATATAGCAGAGGGGGTCAATTCTCTTAGATTAAAAAAATTGCTTTGAATTCCTCCATTTTCTTACCTTTTCTTAGTTTATCCTTTGTCATATTCTTAACACAATTTTCTATACACAATAAGTAAGGGTATTTAAGAAAAATTTCGTCTTGAAAATAGGACTCCGCCTATTTAGCGGGACAAATAAAAACCAAAATTCCGCTTATATAATAGGTACGGAGAGAGTAAAATTTTGATTTCACAATAATGGAACTATTATATGGAAAATATCAAGTTATCTTCAATTAAAACCATAAATATTAGCACATATTATGGATCTTAACACCATAGAAGAAAAAAAGAACACTTGTAAATTAAAAAACCGCACTATAAAGTTTTCTAAAAAAAAAAAAGTTCCCATTGGATGTCAGTTAGCATTAAGAACGATGACGAAAAATTCAATAATGAAGTACCAATTCATCAAGCAAACACGTAATTTCTCATATGCGATAATGGAGTACATGTGAGTCATTGGTACATTACATATAAGAATGCATGACACTACAAAAACAAAAAATGTATGGAAATGCATGACGGGTTGTCACAATAGCACACAAAATAACCAACAACACCCTTACATGTTGCATGGACCCCTAACAAGTACAGCCCCAACAACTTTTTAGTTTAAAGCAAAAGAAATTGAGTAATTCTACGCCTATAAAAAAATCTGTGTAAGATTATGGACCAAAAAAACTTGATTTTTATAACAACAGTTAAATTCATATACGAGAAAACGGCAAAAATTGTCTCTGTAGATTAATTATTTTGTTAGTAAAATAGGAAGCTTTGAAGGGATTACAGATTTATAATAGTGGAACAACCCACCTTTAATACTTGTTCATCTTTTAGGGAACGGTTGGTTTCATCAGCTTTTGTATAGGTTCAAATAAATTCGCAAAATATTTATATTGTTTTTCAGCTCCGTTACTTCTTTGGAGCAAAGGATATAGAATGAGTGTTTTTAACACCCATTCAATAGTAAATCGAATGAGGGACTAGCTTGAACAGTGAAAATCTGACCATGGGTAACAAATTCAGAGATTAAGAGGCTGATGTATAGCCGCTTGGAAAGAGCCTCCCAAGTTTTTTTTAAATTTTTTTAGTAATAAAAATATCATGGAACCGGCGAAATAAGAGTTGAAAATAAAAAAATACTAAAAATATCCTTAAGAGGCCGAAGATCAGTCGAACATTTGCCTCTTAGTGAAGATTGTTGAACACTCTTAATTCCAATGAGTGTACGAATCATTTTGGGTGAAAGTAGACCTCGCCGCTACCCATAGTGGCACTGAATTTGATCAAACTCATTCATGTTAAATGAGAACCCTCACTCCATAGCTCTTGCTCTTAGAGGCCAGGTTTAACCTTTCTTGTTATGTTTTTTCCTTTTTATGAAAAACAATCTTAGTAAAGTAACCTCGATAATGAATATCCTCGAATAAGAAAACAATATTTATTCAGCGGCGTTGTTTATTTATTCATTTAGAGAGTATTATTTTTTTCCTTTTCATATCCTTCCTAATTTATGCTTTTAAAAGTGATGGATGTCAAACATATTTTGAACCATCCTAACCATGCTAATGAGAAAATGGAATACATGGTACATATAAAGAAATTATCGAGTCCATAGTAAATGATGAGAATGTTCCTGATTTCCGGATGATAGTAGCTTCATACCAAATGTGTCCAAAATATTTTCAAAGTAGTCGTCATAAAAAATTATTCCAACATGCCCAAAATATTTCAGAAGTTATACATGTTTTACAAAAAGTTAAGAATGAGATGCATTTTGGTTTAGATGGAAGAAAAAAAATAAATGTTAGTGCAGTTTTTTTTGAGAAAAATGACTTGTTAGTATAAAAAAATTCGTCCAATTATGTATATTTATTTTGTATAAAATGTGGCGATTATTCATTCGTGTTTCCATTAGACTTTTAACGGTTCAATTTTTTTTTTATTCATAATGTGTTTAGGAAGATTATTCATTTAGTCTTGTACAATTGAGATAAAAAAAAATTCATTAGGCAAAGTTACGAGTTTCAAACTCAGGTCATCGGTATAATCATCTAGTGATTTAAACACTTTACTAGCTTTGCAGAAGAAAAGGATAACCACATTTGAATTAAATAATCGCAAAAAAGAAATAAAAATTTGAAGCAAAAACAAAGTAAACAACACCCTCCAGGGCCTCCTAATCACAATGGGGTTGTGCCTTGTGGTACCGTAATAAGTGTTAATAATAACTTAATTAAAATAAAAATAAAAATAAAAATAAAATATTGGAAGAGAGTGTGTGAGGGAGGGGGTATGGTGATGGGTGAGGGAGTACGCGTGCTTACTAACCTACGCACGTGTGTTTCTGTTTATAAATACGCATAAGAAATCCATCCTTCCAACCCACTAAAAAGCGAGTACTCGATTTTTGTTTTGTTCTCTCTTCTCCTTCCTTCTCCTGCTGTCACACCACTTTTACACAGTACTAGTAGTTGCAGAAACACACCCACACAGAGAGAAACCAAAAACCCAAGCCAAATACTCATCATTTCCCCTAGTAGAAGAGCAATGGAGAGAGTTAAGGAAATGGGGCAATCCAAATTCAAAAGGATTTGTGTCTTCTGTGGTAGTAGTCAAGGCAAAAAAACTAGTTATCAAGATGCTGCTATTGAACTTGGCCAGGAATTGGTAATGTCTTGATTCTCATTTCATTGATTTTCTTCATGGGTTTTGATTTTCAGGCTGAGAAATCAAAGTTTTCAGACAAATTTTTCCTTTTTTTGGGTTCCATTTAGATTCCTCCTCATTTTATCTCCTGAAAGCAGGGATAAGAGGTTTTTTTTTTGTGTACTCTGTTAGTATTATATTTGCTCCTTTTCTCTGCTTAGTACCAGTTAATGTAGTAGTTTAAAAAAAAATAAAAAAAACTTTTCATTTTTCTTTGGTAAATGGGTTTTTTCTTATTAAAAGGTTGAAATGCAGTAGTACTACTACTACCCATCTTTTAATTTTAGGGTCTCTAATTTTTAAGTTTTTGATTTGTTGATTGCAGGTGTTGAGAAACATTGATCTGGTATATGGTGGTGGAAGTATAGGTTTGATGGGATTAGTATCACAAGCTGTTCATGATGGTGGTAGACATGTTCTTGGGTAAGGCCCCTACCCACCCACCCATCATCTTTTGGTCCACAAAAAATTCTTTAGTTTAATAATTCAATGTAATGAGAATTTAGGTTTTGTAATTTTTCTTCTTCACTAATTTTTGTCATGTTATTGTCCTCTGCAGAGTTATTCCCAAGACTCTCATGCCAAGAGAGGTATTGTCTAGCTCTTACTCAACAATATCATCAACTCCCACTGCTTTTGTTCTCAATTTTTGTTCTTCTTCATCATCTTCTATCTTTGTTTGTATGTGATTGTAGTTTTATAAGTTGAGCTACTGTTTGTGTTTGTTCACTGCCTCTTCTTTGGTCCTATAGATGCATGTGATACCCCCCCACTAAAGCTGAAGATTTTGTTTTTTTATTTTTCAGTGGTTGACAAACTTTCAAAAAATGTCATAGAAATATCTTCATATCTATCATCATACCACTTGTGATGTTGGGTTTTCACCATTTCTCTGATACCTAGTGTTCTTCTTGTTAGTCTTTTTCTCTTCTTCTTTTTGTGACCATCTCATTGTTTTTCCCCACCCCACCCTAGACTTGACTTATCTTTTCATTTTCTCACAAAAAAAAGTGTGGTTTGTAGTTGGTACTCCTTCACAAGAATCATTGATTTGTGGGAAATGGTATGCACAGACATGATTTTTGTAAAACTAGGTGCATTGGGGTGCATACATAAAGAATGGATAGTAAGATTCAAGAACTGTGGCACTAGTGATTTGAATGAATCTGGTTATATCAAGAATGCTTCTGGTTATATCAAGAACATTTTTATAATCCTTTTAATTGGAGCCTGAATTTTTTTTTATGAAGTTGAAAATTTTGGACTACAGTTTAACCAATACAAAAACATACACACACTGCAAATCTCATCATTGTCTCTCTGCTCAAAAACTTGAAAACTTTTTCTTCTTCTCTCTCTCTCTGCAATTATCTCTTGTCTGCTTCTTTATTTTGTTTTTGAGTTCTCATTTTTTTCCTTCTTTGGTGTCTTTTTGTAGATAACTGGTGTAACAGTAGGAGAAGTGAAAGCAGTTGCAGATATGCATCAAAGAAAAGCAGAAATGGCTAGGCAATCTGATGCCTTTATAGCTTTACCTGGTTAGTCCTATAATCCATCTCCCTGCACAATTTTTCAATTTAGTTCAAGAGTGTCTGCTTTGAATCCTTGATTATGCTCGAAATATTCAGTTGAATCTCAAAAATAAGCAGAACCCAGTGTTTGATTCTCCTCAAAAGTTTTGGAAGAAAATGTATGGAAGAGATTCTGAACAGTAACTTATTGAATACTGCCTGTTGTTATCACTATTTGATACCAAATCAGGAAAGGAACTGACCCTAACTTTAATACATCATTGTTATAATTCAACTTTGTCTTACAGTCTACAGCAAGATTCATGATAAGAGAACAACTGTTCAAACCCTAGAGCTCCTAGATACATCAGCATCTGACACTGAAAATAATAATAACAAGAGCCCTTATTGTGCATCAGATCAGAGAGGAACCCTGTTGCTTGTAATGTTGATAGTTAGGTGGTTTTCCTTTCTTGGACAAAATAATATCACTGTATGAGTTATTACTGTACAATTATACTTGCCACATTATACAAAAAAAAAGTCAGAAGCCATTAAGCCAAAACTTTCATCAAAGTGTGTTTTTGCCCAACTATCTCCTGTTGATACCATGTGAGATGAAATCATATGATTTCCTTCCTTCCATTGAATGGACTGATTCTTCTCTCCACTGTGAAAAATTGTAAAGCCAGCCTTTATGAAGAAGTCAATGAATCACTAGTCCAGACTTGGATGGTGACCATGAAATGGTAATAATAATGGGCCCCTAGCTAAGAACACCCCCTAGCCATGTGAAGCTTTGCAGGAAAAATGCTGTTATAAAAAATTTAGTATTTTTTCTTGTGGTGATTTTGACTAGTGCCATGTAAAACAAACAGTTTCAGGGCACTTGCTCAGCTTAATCATTTTAGCTTCTGATAAAGAAGATAAAGATTTAATCTGCTTTGTTTATCATGTCAGATTGTCCTTGTATTATAGCAGAAGAAATTTGTCCTTTCTTTCCCATAGCTCAGCTCATATTATTCTTTGAATTATTGTTTTCCATAGGTACAGTTTTGACTCAATTGATTAAAGAGAACTAAAGAAAGATAAATTGTGAATGAATTTCAGGTGGTTATGGAACTCTTGAAGAGTTGCTTGAAGTTATAACTTGGGCTCAGTTGGGAATACACGAGAAACCGGTAATGCCCTATACAATGTTAACTTGTTGCTGCATTTCTAAGTTCTTATTCATATCACTTCCCATGTCCGAATGTCGTCCGCTTATTGTGTTTCTTTTTGATTTTGAAGGTGGGTTTACTGAACGTCGACGGGTACTACAATTCCTTACTCTCATTCATTGACAAAGCTGTAGAAGAAGGGTTTATTAGTCCAAGTGCACGTCATATTATTGTATCTGCCCCAACAGCAAAAGAGTTGGTGAAAAAACTCGAGGTAAGCATTAGAACATATATATATATATCATTAGAATGATCGAGTACGAAAATTGAGTGAAATTTAACGAATTTCATCTTAAAACAGGAATACTATCCTCGCCACGAAGGAGTTGCATCAAAGTTGAACTGGGAGACGGAGCAACTAGGTTACACTCCAAAATGTGACATCTCCAGATGATTATGAGAAGCTGATAATGAAGAGAAGTGTTTTGAGATGTGCAGAATGGAAGGAGGAGAGGATAGCATTTTGACAAATAGGAAAGGGCAAGCTTGGAAGACCAAAATATGTCCACATTTAGGGGAATTCTTTTTTTGTAAATTTAACAACAAGTGGCCTCAATATATGAGAAGCTTCACCTATATTCCCTTGTTTTGGTGTTTTTTTTTGGGTTTTTTCTTCAGAAATATGGTTATCTTTTGGTCTTTCAATTATAGGATGTCTTTTAACTTTTTAGTATATATTAATGACAAAATTGCCCTTTCCAAATGCTCATTTCCACAAGTTTGTTTCTTTTTCCTTTCTTTCTGTGAGGTGTTGGCCTGTTGGGATACTAAAGCCAGAGCCCAAGTGCTTCTTTAGCTACAAGTAGTAGAACACTAGAAAATCCATTAATTTTGGACAGTACACTCATTTATCTTCAGCCTACTCTCGCGTGTGTTTTTTTTTTTTGTTTTTGGATAAATTTCATTCATGATAAAATAGAGATTACATGGATTTCAAGTACATCAAGATCAAAGATCAAATTACAATTCAAAGGTACTAACCAAGAGTAATTTGTGAATAGAAGTAACAAACTACCAACAAGAGTACCAAACAATCCTAAGATTGAGAGAATGGTTTTGGGATTATAATCGTGGCATATATAGGGGCCACTCAAAAGGAATTAGGGGTCATTGATTTATACCCATACAAGGACACTAGCTAAGGGACACCCTATAGGAATTTGAAGTTACCTTTATGCCCTTCAAGAAAAAATAAAAATAAAAACCAAAATCTGATTTCAACTTCCTTCATTTCAACTCTTCTTCTTCTATTCATCGTCGTCGTCGTGAATCGTCAAATAAAAACATCGTCGATTCATTTACAAAACCATGGGTAAGGGTAATGAACCCCAATTAGGTAAGATTCTATCATTTTTTGGGTTTATGTCGCTTTAATTCGATGAATCGAAAAACAAATTTCCTAGGGTTTTTTGTTTTTTCCCAGATTCGGAAGATATGCATGATTTTTAACTCCCGAATGTAGTCGTGTTCTTCATTTCTGAAGAACATCGACAGTATTCGGGAGATAGAGTTATAGATTAACTTCCGAATATTGTTGGTCATATCTTCCTGTGAACAAAATGGATATAATCGATAGATTAAAGAATTTTTTGACTTCCGAATATATTGATGTAGAGACACAATAATCGGAAATACACTAACTACCGAATATATATATATATATATATATTGAAAAGTTCTCAAAATTGTGATTTAGGAAAAATCCCATTTTGGGGCCAGTATATATTCGGAAGAGAATATAATGTTCTATTCTTCCGATTATTATAAGTTCAAAACCAGAAATTTTTGGTTTTTCAAAAATTCTGATTTTTGGGCCATTGTACATTCGGAAGTTTATGCAAATGCAATATCTTCCGAATATGCTTGTTGCAGAACAAACCATGCCATGGCTCTAGGTGGTTCCAAGAGGCGCTAACCTAAGGATTTTTGAAGGTTAGCTAACATACATTCGGACGTTTATGCAAATGCAATATCTTCCGATTATTACAAGTTCAAAACCAGAAAATTTTGGTTTTTCCAAAATTCTGATTTTTGGGCCATTGTACATTCGGAAGTTTATGCAAATGCAATATCTTCCGAATATGCTTGTTGCGGAACAAACCATGCCATGGCTCTAGGTGGTTCCAAGAGGCGCTAACCTAAGGGTTTTTGAAGGTTAGCCAACATATTTTCGGAAGTTTATGCAAATGCAATATCTTCCGATTATTACAAGTTCAAAACCAGAAATTTTTTGGGCCATTGTACATTCAGAAGTTTATGCAAATGCAATATCTTCCGATATGCTTGTTGCGGAACAATTCTTCAAATACTTCACCCACCACATTCGGACAAATGCTTCATATTTTATCTACCGAATGTAATCGGAGGATAAAAATCATATATTATCTACCGATTATGTAAGGGCAATTTTGCCATTATAAATTATGCGAGATAAGGGCTGGCTACAATTTGCGTTTGGGTGACCTTTTTTGTTTTATTGTTGGCCCCTAATTCCTTTCGAGTGGCCCCTAAAAATGCAAGGATTATAATCCAACCATTTTGAAAGGGTTTTTTCTTCTAGAGAAGGAGATCCTCTCATAAAAATATGAGAGTAATATGCCCAAAGTCTTGAATCTTGATTTCCACACTTGAACTTCCACTTAAAAATCTCCATTGAGATCACAAAGAAACTCCATGAGAGAGCATAAAGAATCTCCATAAAGGAGAAGACATAAACAAAGAGGGTAACACACCCCAAAAACACCATAAAAATCTCCTAAAAGCAATGGAGATTGAAACAAAAACTTAAATAAACTTATCCTAAACTACTAACTATCTATGAAAACTAGAAAAAGTAAAGGAATCTGCTCAGATCTAGCCAAAATGGACTAAATCTGAGCAGCAAGCTTTAATGGAGGAGAAAACTTTTTTGGTTTTGAGAAGAAACTAGAGAGGAGAGATGTTATTCGTAGTTCTTGAGAAACTCGTGTTTAAATTCTCATCCTGATTTTTTTTTTTTAAATACATGATGTTACGTATGATGCAAAAATTCGAAAACTTTGTAAATGCTATTCGTAGTTCTTGAGATTCCTAGCACCATCTCATTGACAAGAAACCCCTTTTACACCAGCTCTGCCTCTCTAGATCTCTCTCCCATAGCCATATAAGCTATAACAGTCTTCCTTCCTCCATAACTCTTCTACAAACAATCAATGATGGGAAGAGAGTAGTACTACTGGATGCTAGTAATACTTTTTTTTTTGGAAGAATTTATATTTTTCACCAAGTACTCTATAGTACCACTTGGAAGAAAAAACTAACGGTCTTGATTATATTGATTTGGACATATGTATGTGTATTAGACAGGACACACTGCACATTTTGCAAAGGAAACAGCAACATTTTGTACTTGAGGGGTGGGACCCACTTTTGCTTCCAAGGGAATGTTCATGAGTCGACACGTCTCAGCCTTATTGACTTGAGCAGAGGACCTAGCTTTGGTGTTGCTACAGTGAAATTGGTTGCATACATTGCCAAAGTGGCTACAGTACATGCTGCTAAGCCATAAATTAGAACGCGTATTCATTAATTGTTATACACAATTTCCAAATGAAATGCTTCAAGACTCCAGAATTTGACCTGAACAGAAAGGAAAAGTTAAACGCTTCAAAGTTCACATAACTTAGAATTGACCCTTCAAATAATGTTCAGATTAAGTAGACCTCGATAACTCAAAAGCATCAGTAATTGCTATGCATGTTCCAATAAGGACGTGGTTTATATGCTAGCCTTGACCTTATTCAAATTGCAGTCCACAAATTGCAGTCCAGATTAACATGACCCTCGAGAACTCAAACGAGCACTCCAACTATGCGCTGCTCCTTAAATAGCTCCCTGGTCTTCCCCATTTACATTCACTTCTTCTTCTTCCCAGCACAATTACAATGGTCCAAACAAGAAATGACCCATGTTCTGATGGGAAAGATAGAATCAGTAGGTTACCAGATGCAATAATTCACCACATCTTGTTTTTCGATATTGATACCAAACATGTAGTCCAAACAAGTGTGCTGTCCAAAAGATGGATTCATATTTGGAAATCTATCACAAATCTAAACATCGACAGACGTTCATTTCCTCAAGGCAAAGAATATAATCGTAAGTTCATGTATTTTGCAGACATGGTATTCATTCTTCGCGATGGTTCTGATATTCTGAGATTTGTTCTACGTTGGCACAGCTTTGATCACGATGATGATACTGTGACAAATAATGTTAATTGGTGGATTGTCCATGCAACAAGTTATTGTAGATATCGGTCAATATTATCATCATTTGGCTTATGAAATTCCTTATCAACTCCTGAATTGCAAATCACTGAGGACGCTGAGAATACAACTGAATGCCGGTGCCAGACATGCATGCAGCACAAGTTACTTTTCCAAAATTAATGGATTTACCTCGCCTCGAAGTTCTGCGATGTTGTTCCAACAGATTTAATACAACATAAATGTTTTTCATCTGTCACACCCGTCATCTGCTTCTTATTTTTTACTATTATTCGTTGTCAGTAAATGACTGACCTATCCTATACAGTCATGTTCTTCTTGTTTGGACATAGTCAAATTCAGCGGACGTTGGAGATGACTGGGAAGAAGGATTGTCATCCCCGGGAATGTTGTCTCACCTCAAGTGTGTGGATATTAAAGAACTGGAGGGATGTGATGCTGAGCTTAAACTTCTGAATTTTTTATTAAAACATGCAAAGGTTTTGGTGGAAGTTGATCTATACTTTCGTTCTACTTTTGGCTCGCCTGATAGAGTTAGACAAGTAGAGGGATTCAAGAAGAAGCTAAGAGCAGTTCATACAGCCTCTCCAAATATCAAACTGGTGTTTAATTAGAACTTAGTAGGTGGCATTGTGAGCTCTACCAGAACCTGCAACCAGAAGTTGTCTGATGCTCAGACGTAGCAATCTAATAACGACTACTTCTATATTCGGTCAAGAAGCAAGAAGATACTTCTGCTGAGGCCTAAACATTGAGTAGTTTGATGTTTGTTCTTCCTATTTTGCTTTTGCTTTTGTTTTTATCAGTGTCTTTTTCTGTCATTAGAACGACGGAAATGTCTATTTGTGACTTCCTTAAATGCTAATTAACTGATGCATAATTCCCTGCACTTGTTTCATTCAACATTCTTACTACTGTGACCAAGGTTTTTTGGTTTGTGCCTACTATGTGATGTACACTGTACAGTATAAAATTGAGACTTGTGGAATCATAAAACAAAGTTAACTATATTGGTCATGGATTACATGAAAACCTAAGTATCTTCACAGTAATTACAATGAATCATCTAAATCATTAGACTAATCAAAGAAAATTGGATTACTACTAGCTATCTCAAGTTTCTCAACAAACTACAAAAGAATCAGAAAACTCACTGTTCTATTGGCAGTTTGAGGTGTTGTTTTGAAATGCAGCAACTTTACCGGTTCTTCAACAATCAACACTTTTAGGTTGCGATCTTTTGAACCCGAGTTTTTTACAGATATTCCAACCACTTTTTGATTTACTCATTTTCCCAATCTCTTGTTTCATGGACAAACATTCTTTTTCAAGTTCAGCAACTCGCATTTCCATAGTCTTTTCATTCTCTGCAAGGTTGGTTTGGATGTCATTCTTGGTGATTGCTAAGTTACCACGTGAATTTTCTGTGTTATTGGAGACATAGAACCAACCAGCAATTGATGTGCGGAGACGAAGTTGTTCAAAGAAGAGAACTTGTACGATGACGCGAAGTGGTAGTCTTTCATTCTGAGCTGCATGAGTGCACGCCTCCAATGAGAGTTTCTGGCAGTTCATGAGCCTGCATAGTTGCTCCCTTTCCAAATCCGTGAGCCAAGGGTGTGCCTGACAGTAACCAGGAAATCATTTGTTAAGAACTTTCAGAAGTTATGAAACTTCCATTTGTGATGAGCTAACAAGGCGAATGCGGAAAATAGGAAATATGGACGCATGCAGAAACATGTCCTGTAATTTTGTACCTTAAGGTATATATCAATTGCACGATAGATTCCATCATCTAGAGGCCTAGCAAATTCAGGGATAACAGCAGCAAGAGACTGGAATTTTGGAAGCTTTAGGTTAACGTCAGGCGCAACCTCAGCAAGATAGCCATCCACTAGTTTAGCAACCATTGTTACCGGTGTAAGTGGTAGGGAACCACCATCTACTACCTGCCTTTCTTCTGCTTCTTCTTCGACTATACAAGGAGAAGGCGGTTCATCCGCAGCCTGGTCAACGGACATAAAATGATCAAGAATCCGCTGAACACAGTCAATATCATAAAGGGTTTCTACTGTGTAACCCATGTTAGGAATAAGAAGATCATCGAGTGTTGCATGGTCCAACTGTGCACCGATCCTTTTCTCCAAGTTCTCTCTACACGATGGACTGGCATGTAAACTCATAGCAGTTTGAAGCAGCCTGAGCAAAAAGTTTGTGAGGATAACTTCCTTCTTATTGGGAAGTAATCCAACAATTTCTTCAAGAAGAACTCTTTGGTCAGCCTCTGACGGAGCCAAACTAGTAGATGCAGAGTTATGATGGTTTGTATTCTCCTTGAAGCTCAGTCCAGGGAGATATCTCTTGGCGTAGAACATCAGAGATCCAGCAATTCCTTCGGGATTCATCCCTTTCGACTCAACGGCCACTATCAGTCTCTTATAAAGAGGTAAACTTAGGAAAGAAACATCTTCAAACCACCAATCCTCTATCACATTGCGTGTTTTAGATTCTGTGCATATTCCATTCCAAAGTTCAGCCCCTTCCGGCTTATGAGCGCTGTTGGAAACAGGCCAACCAAATAAGCTAGGATCTGAACAAGCTTTAACTGCTATAGAATCAATACATCTCGAGACAACGTGAACTTCTTCTGCATGAGGGAGAACCTCTTCACATGTTTCAAGAGCTCTAATGGAATCACCCCAGTTTCCAAAGACTTCATCGAGGAAATCCTCCGTTTGTTTAATAAGATTTCCATCCCCATAAGCCTCAGTCATCTGAAGGTGCTCAGCAGCACACCTGAGACTAACAACATTTAACGCAGAGACTTCGATTTTAACACCGTAACAAAATTTGGCTATTAGCTCAAAGGTTTTGGCTCCACCAGGTATGTCATGAAGCTGCAAAATGCAGCTTTGCCCATCCTCACCGCTATAGAGATCTTCTATTAGCTTTTCTAATAGCCCACTTCTGGAAAGCAATGGAAACTGCACCATGGGAGCGGTTTGAAACATGCCCAATTTATCAAGTTTGTTGCTGGCAAGCAACTCGATGATGCTAGATAGTATAAATTTGTAACATAAACAAGCACGAAACAAGGAAAATGTAGCTGTATGTTAAAGAGAAATATACGGTATATTCCCAGCGTGAATTAGTTAAATACCTTGTGAAGATGAAAGGACATTTCTCCAACTTCAATGACAATATCACTAGGAAGCCCAGCGGTGCATACCCTGCAAAATTTGCGTATTTTGAGTTCAACTTGGTTAAAATAGTGAAGTAACTCAAAGTTCTATGTTTTTATTTCATTAGTATGACCATTATAAATCATGACTCATATCATTGTCCAACTAAAGTACACTGATTGTGTTTCGATGTTTAAACACATTATTTGGTATTTAAATAATGTTCCCCTAAACTAAAGTGCATTATCATGTAAGTACACTATAAGAATCATTTTTTCATTCATTGAGATTCAACTGAATACGAATCCAAGGTACACAATGCCATGATTTCTTTACTGCTAAAAAGTTGTGCAATGAATCATTTTTACATACATATGAGATTCAACTCGAGACATCATTGACAAAAAGAAATCTCACAAGCTAATATACTGAAAACATCCAACTCTTTCACTGTCCCTAGTATCGTCTAACTGGGCGAAGCTAAATTGGACCAAAATGTCACATTCTTCATTCGTTACACAAAATCATTTATCCAAACCCATAGACAATTACGGAACAAGAACAGTTAATCCTTCAACTAAACATAAAAGGATTATACCAAAATTTTTTTTGATCTCATCAATAAAATTCTAAGTGAACCCATGATTTAAAATTCACAGATACAATCAAGAGAATAAGAATTTAATCAAAATATGAGATTATGTTTTTGTGTGTGTGTGTTACCAGGTTTGGCCATCACGTAGAAAAGCTTCAGATTTAGAGCCCAATTTCATGCATGCCATCAAAAGATTATGATGATGATTTGATACCAAAAACACAAACAATCAAAAGACTTTTCTAAACATAGAGAAGATCTAAAAAATAATATATGAATCAAATGAATTTACAAAACAGATGGAAATTGGAGAAGGTGGTTATGGTTTATGGCGGGTATTACAACAATTGGTTTGTAGAGGACCGAGTCTACAGGGGAAAAACATTTTGATCCCGCAACGGGAGATTAAAAATGAACTCGCGGCTGTCGCATTTCAAGATGTGACATCACCAAGTTCCGGATCCTCGATGGACCCACTGATGCGGTCATTTCCAAAGGTTGGACCGATGACGGTCGGAGGGCGTGATGACAATCTTATAGGTGTATTTTAGTGGGAATCAAGTCGCAATAGCTAGTGTAAGATTTGGGATGAAATGATTTTTAAAGATAAATGGACCAGCAATTTGAGAAGGGGATGTAAACATGTTTTTTTATGTTTTTTTTTCTCCGTGAACTCTTCCACTTGGGTACAAACGGTTGTTGATTTTTATTTCCCAAGCGTAAGCATAGCATAATGTATATTTTTGATAGACAAATATCTTTTTATAGTAAAAAAATTGTTGGAAAATTTGTACAAATAGGAAGATAAACAGAAATAAAAAATGACGCATTACAAGCTCCAAGGCTCTTGTCTAAGATTTTTTTAGACAATCATTCAACTCATTTTTATTGCCCAAGTTTATTGCTGGGTAAATACGTAAAAATTGTTGGAAAATTTGTAGTGGTAGGTGAGCAAAAAGAAAAAAAAAAAAAATCGCACATCAAGCTTTAAGGCTCTTGAATAAGATTTTCTTAGACAATAATTCATCTCTTTCTGAAAACAAATTCGCGAGTACAAACGGGTTTCAGAATGAATTACTGACTTCATGATTTAACGAAGTCCTATAAAAACATCGTCGAATCATACTTTGTACGAATTTGATTGGACCAAGAATATACTAATAATTTTTCGACCATGCCGAGCAATTAGAAATGCAAAGGGGGAAAAAGTACCAAAAAAAGTTTTCGTCGTTTTATATTTATAAGATCAAAGGCATCTACTGATGATGACTATTAATCCCCAATAGGTATCATGGGTTCCCCTCGATTGGAATTCGAAAATACAAATAGAATTAGGTATCTAACCGTTGCATAGAGCGAAGACGTGTCCCGAAACATAGGTCACCAACATCCGCATCAACTGGCTTTGACCGTGGGTCAAATGTCCCCCAACAATCAATATAATCTTTGCTCACAAACACATATAGTTACATTACTTTTGAACGTGTTAGCTGGCCTGGGGCCAGAAACTCTCTCATCTATTAGAACATTGCTTGGCACCCAACAAGCATTGTTAATTTTAAAACTCACTCGCTTGAATTGCTTACTAAAGTCAACTTCGTTAGGTTAGACTTAGAACATAAAAATGTGAAAAGACGAGGGTACCCAAATACACCACAATCTTTTTGTTTCAACCTATAAGTCCTCTTACCAAGTGTGATTGTCTATGGACAAATTCGAAACAATACAACAACTTCGGTATTCACACTTAGTGTGATTGTGTATGGATACGCGATCAAGACAATGCGACTACCAAAGTGTGATACTTGATAATAGGTTCGGACTTAACCAAACTCTATAGGATCACTATCAAGTATATCGGAGTTAACGTAAAGTGCAATTTACTTTAAATTATATGAAAAATATAATTGCGGAAAACAAAAGTAAACCACACAACAAGATTTTGTTAACGAGGAAAACTGCAAATGCAGAATAACCCCGGGACCTGGTCCAGAATTGAATACTCTCAGAATTAAGACGCTATACAAAATCTACACCAACTTCGTATAGTTGCAACCAAGAAACTACCCCTAGTTCACTTAGTTTCCTTAGTATCCCTGCGCTTCCGATTTCGATGAGTCACGCACTGGTACAATTCCTTTGGATCGTATTCCAAACAGCAAAGGAACAACGAATCTGTTTGGTAACAACTCTATTTATTCTTTCCAAGATAAAGATATCTCAAGTCATACGCAAAAGATTTTCCGTTTAATCTAATAAACTCCTTTGCCTAGTTAGATCAATCTATCCAATAACTACCAAAGTAGTTAAGTTTAGATTACCAATCAATCAATATAGATCTCAAAGAGAAACTATAAAGTGATGCCGATCTCACGCAACTAATCAATCGAATAAATCCGATTCTAGTTGGATCCCGACCGATCAAGGTTTGTGCACACACAAAGATACGAAAACCAATAAGAAATCTTTTTCGTCTTCAAATCTTCTTTAATCTTCAATTATAACCTGCACAACACCACTTGAATCTCTTGTGATCAGTCACACACAGAACGGAGTCTGTTAACAATGGATTATCACAAGATGTCTTTATATTTAACAACAGTTCTAAAAATCCCGTCGATACTTCGATCTAGTTTGAGTGAATCTTATATCAGAAGAGAAGATTTTTAAGAATAAACAAACTAGGTGCAATCAAAGTTTCAACAACCATTAGTCAATCAAATCAATCGAAAACTAATAACACTGCAATTATCTAGTTTCCCACTGACAGTACTCGTAGAGCTTCTTGATCCCACAGAAGTATTTAAACGAGCGGTCGTAAGAGATTTCACTTAATTAGGATACTTTCCTCTTTGAATAGACGGCTCCACCAGAAACAACAAGAAATGAAGTTTTCTTGGCTCTTATGATAGTTTGCTAGAAATGCAAACTTAAGTATTTATAGACCAAGGATGTTTGGACATCAAGGAATTTCCAAAACCGAAAATATTCTCAAGATATGCAATGAATGGCAAAATTCGGTTTTCCTAATTCCAATAAATGCTTGTCCAATATTTCCGGAATCTCTCAATAGAAAATCTCCAATTAGTAAATGTACATTACTAATTTTTATTCTCTAGAGATATGCATTTAATTGCTGGTAATTAAAGCATATAAAACCAAAAACCTTAATTAAAAGATTCTTAATTTATGTCGGCACAGGATCTCCTTGAGTACTAAGGAATATCTTTGAAAAAAAAATGATAAAAATTATTGTACGTGTTCAAAGTATGTTGACATCTCTTCACTGTAAATCCTTATTCATATTTACATGGATTTACACTCTTGGAATCGGTTATACCACACTTCCAAACAAGTTTAAAATTGGTTGACCTGTATTCCAAGATAACTATGTGATTGATCAAATATCAAATCACATACATGGGTTCAATCGGTTCTACCAATCAGTAGGACCTGTTATACCTTAATATGCAAATACTTGTGATCGGTCACACAAGTTACCAGGACCGGTTACATCAGTTACCAGAATCGATTCCATATTCCCATGGTATTGCTTGTGATCGGTCACACCAGTTACCAGGACCGGTTACCAATTACAAGGATCGACTACACAATACTTGTGATCGGTCAAACCACACCAATTACTAGGATCGGTCACACCAATTACATGGATCGGTCATACTATCTCATGGTGATTACTTAGGATCGGTTACACCAATTAATAAAAACCATCCATACCAAATCATAAGTCAGACATTGTGATTAGTTATACCAAGATACATAACCAAGGTTAAGATCGGTTCTACCAGCTCACACATATTGGTCATCCAAAGATTTGCAATGAATAGTCGAACCAATAAGCCTAATGATTTCCCTTTCGATTCACAAAACAAGTTCATGAATATACTTCCTTTAAACAAATGTAAAACATTGTTTCCTAGGATGAAATCTTCACCATAACCCATTCACATAATCATAATAGTATATACAAGATTATGTCGATATCATATCTATGAAGTTCAAAAGATAAGCGTTATACTTCGTAGTCTGATTTCCTAATACTATGATCATACAAATATGACCATGTCACATCACTAGAGTATTATACAATATGTACAGTATATACAGCTTCACAGTTATGTTTTCAATATATCACGAATTGAAAGATACATTAGGAATGAAACAGTTCAAGTCAATATTACTAACCTCAAGTGGAAAGATGATGTCGTCGTTGTGGTTCATTACTTCTTCATATTCTTCAGGTCTTCAGAGTAATACTTGTATGTCTCAACATTCCTAGACTTTCTAGTCTAACCTAAACGAAGTTGACTCTAGTATATAATCAAGTGAATTTAGATGAGTTTTGACACACTAAAATATGTCAACCATACTTGACATACCAACGCTTGGTGAATTCAACTGAGCTATGATCTAAAAAAATGTTTAGACAATCTCTAGTTACTCATTAAATACCTGAAGGCATATTGAAGATCAAACGAAGACATCATCCTTCAGATTGAGGTTACTGACTATTGACTTGACTTGTTATATTTCTATCTAGTTTTTACAGTCGTATTCAATTGAAAACATAACGTGCGAAGTTTATTTAGATGTCTATTATCTATGACCAAAGTATCAATAGGAAGGATATACATTACACATTCCTATAACTTAATATATCGAGTTACGAAGTATAGTTTTCTATACTTCTTGATATTTTAGCATAACACTAATATGATACTTTTTAAGTTGGACTTTCGACTTGAATCCATACTTCAAAAACATGTCAGAAAATAATTTCTTACACACGTGTTAAATCTATCAAATTCAAAATAATTACTTCAGGACCGACCACATAACCGATCCCAATTTGAAATATGAAGCCCTTTATGATTATACAAGGTTTTATCGTCAATCAAATTTCCAAATAAAATGCTTAATGTCAGGGGGTGAGTTCTTCATGGTTAGTTTGTGTTAGAGCACTACTCGGTCGAACTCGCAAACGTTGCTATCTCAAGCTTGTTTGTCAAGTTTAGTTGTGAAAACTATAAGTCTTGATTTATAGTCTACTTATAGTTATGTCTCGGATTAGGATAGAATGTGTAGTTGAGCTTTAGACTTCACGGCGTTTTTCGATTGAAGACGAAGAACTACTAAGGGGAGCTTGTGGAACTTCATCAACAAAAGGTATATGGAGACTTGAACTCATCTATCACTCAGAAGTCTATTTCTATTCTATCTCCTATTGAGACAAAAGTCGTATAGCTATATAGACTTTATTTTATACACATTTTATATTTCGAGCTGAGTTTAACTCGCTTACATATTTCTCGAAATATGTGTTAGTAAGCTTTCGCTTTAACCAAGTTCATCTTTATTCTTGAAGAAAGTCAAAAGATTATCATGTGAAAATTGCCTGGTAACATCTTACATGATTTGTGTGAGACAGTCATTTGATGTAGACTCGGAATGTTTCGTATTGATCTATTGATCACTTGAAAATTGCTTTGAAGCTAATAATTTGTGTGAGACAGCTATTCCCGTCTTCTAAGAATGTTTAAGTGATTAAAATGGAGTTTAGAACGATTAACCATTGATTGGATATAACACAGTATGCGTACATGTATGCTAACTGTTGCAAGTTATTCAAAGTCCGGGAACCATAGTATGCATACCCGTATGCGTACTGGTTTAACAGTTCAAGTCCGGGAATTTAGTATGCGTACCCATTTAAATACTAATTCAACTGAGTTCGGTCGTGAATGACAATATGCGTTTCCAAGTCCGGGAACCATAGTATGCATACCCGTATGCGTACTGGTTTAACAGTTCAAGTTCGGGAATTTAGTATGCGTACCCGTTTAAATACTAATTCAACTGAGTTCGGTCGTGAACGATAGTATGCGTACCCGTTTGCATACTTGAGTGGGTTAAGTTCTAAAATCGGTTTATTCGTGAACAAATACATTTATATAATAAGGAATGTAATCTTTGCAAACCGTGGCTATAATGTTTATGAATTGATTCGAGTGAATCAAAATCGATTTTTCTTCAATTGTGGCTTGTATACTTCTATGAGAATATAAACAATTGAACAACTCTATAACTATTTTAATTGAGTCATTTGAACTAGTTGTGATTAAGATGAACAAGGTTGATATGAAAGTGTTCATATGGCTAACTTCGGTTAACTATTGTTGAGCCAACTAAGTGTACACGTTTAGGTACGGTTACCCATATCTAAACTAATGTACATTTCATTTGTGTGTAACAAGCTAAGTTTGATCTAACAGTTGAAAGATATTAGCTTGAATCTAATCAGGTTTTCATCTAACGGTGAATATTGAATGCTTTGTTACCAAGGTAACATTGATTGTAACCAACATGCATTAACCCAGTTGGCCAGGGGTTGGACTCCCAACCTAGAGGTTGCGGGTTCAATTCCCGCGCTGATAGTGTCAAAATAAAAAAATAAAAAAATATTGATTGCAAACCCTGATTTGAAGACTATATAAGGGAGAACTCTAGCAACTGGGAAACCTAATCCCCACATCTCCTATGTGATACTAGTTGCGACTATAGTCGTTCTCCTTTAACCTAGGTTTTTCTAAAACCATTATAGGTTAACGAGTTAAAGACTTCATTGGGATTCTGAAGCCATACCCAACTATTTTCTTTGTAGTTGCGTGTTCTGATCTTACTTTGTTTTATCGTATTGAGTACTATCTTTTCTAAGATTTGCTCGAGATTCAATCTCCAATAGGTAAGTAGAAAGTAATCACAAACATCTTCGTCTCATCGTTTGTGATTCCACAATATCTTGTTCCGCTTCCATACGGTTAAGATCATTGTGAAGTGATTAATATTACTAGGCTGTTCTTCGGGAATATAAGTCCGGTATATCAATTGGTTCATGCTCACCTTGATTTATCAGAAGACAGAACAAAACTCGTAGGTATTTTTGTGGGAGACATATTTATCTATTCAATAGACTTTTTTTGTGTGAGACGGATTTGTTTATCAAGTCTTCGACTTTGAGTCGTAGCAACTCTTAGTTGTGGGTGAGATCAGCTAAGGGCATCAAGTGCGTAGAGTCCTGCTGGGATTCAGAGGCGTAAGGAACGCGAATGTACCTTGATCAGTGTGAGATTGGTTAGGGCTAAACTACATTCCACTCCGAAGATAACTTGCAGTAGGCTAGAGTATGTAGTGGCTTAATACAGTGTGGTGTTCAAATATGGACTAGGTCCCGGGGTTTTTCTGCATTTGCGGTTTCCTCGTTAACAAAATTTCTGGTGTCTGTGTTATTTCTTTTCCGCATTATATTTTCTATATAATTGAAATATCACAGGTTGTGCGTAGTTCAATCAATTAGATAATCCAAACTTTGGTTGTTGATATAAATTGATTGATACTTGAATATTTGTCTTTGGTACCGTTCAAGTTGTTTCTCATAATAATCAGGCTCACGGATTTCTATCTGTTTGATTTGCTGAGTACATTGAGAAACAAACATATAACTCTTGGATGTATTTTCCTTGATTGAGTCTGACTGTCTAGTTGATTCTCTTGGAAATATATTGGAGTTAGTCCATACAGATTGCCTAAATGAAATATTGGGTGTGGTTGTTAGACCCCCATTTTTTCAATTTGCATCAAATCAGGCAAACACGTTTTAGACCTCATAAATCTGTGTTTGTAGCAATATGACTCTATGGACAGAAACGCTATCTCTATAAACGTACCACCAGTCTTCGATGGCTCGAATTACTTATGGTGGAAAATTGCTATGCGTGCCTTTCTTCAAGCGCTTGATTTTCAATCATGGGTTCGTGTAGTTAATGGCTATGATCCTCCGGTTGTTACAGAAGGCGATGTATCTGTTCTAAAGGATATTGGTGCATATGATCCTGTCGAGATTCTCGCTGCAAAGCAAAATTCTAACGGATTAAATGCTATCATCCATGCCATTACCCCAGATCTTCAGCACCATGTGACTACGTGCACTAAGTCTAAAGAAGCCTGGGATATGTTAGAAACTGTATTCGAAGCAAATTCCTCTGAGAAACAAGCTAGGCTTCAAAACCTAAATTCTTATTGGGAAAACCTTCGTATGTCTGATGAAGATTCATTTGATGAGTTTAATCACAAAGTGTCTGAAATTGTTAATGCATCTTTTGCATTGGGTAAGACTATTCCTGAAAAGGACATTGTGATGAAAATTCTCATCTCGTTGCCATCCAAATATGATTCTAAGAAGCATGCCATCGTTGAAAGAAATAACCTTAATACTTTTTCCAGAGTTATTCTGGTTGGGAAGTTAAAGATCCTTGATCATGAGCATACATCCAAATCTGGGAAGGATATTGCTTTCAAAGCGCAAAAGGACAATAAATTGCTTGACAAGAGTAAAAGTGTTGGCAACTCTGTTGTTGATACTATTGAGACTGATTCATCGGGTGAAGATCTTGACAACTCTGTTTCTCTGATCATAAGACAGTAGAGATCTTCTTTTGAAGAGAAGAAAACGGTTCATCAGAGATAAACCCAGGTTATCAGTCAAACCTCATGACCGTGATCCTCCTAAAATCAGGGACATCGTCGATACTAATGATGAGGATATGCCACAGTGCTTTAATTGTAAAGGTTTTGGTCATTTTGCTCAGTAGTGTCCAAATCGTAGAAAATACACTGGGAACAAAGGTCTTGCTGCAACTCTTGATGAGATGTCTGATCACTATGATTCAGATGAAGATGAAAAGTCAAGTGTTTCACTCCTTGGTGAAAATATTGATTTTGATAATTATAGCAATACGTACATCAATCTTGATGTTCTTCCTGGAGAAACTTCGTCAACCACTGTGGAGGATAACATGGATTTTTCCCTGTCCAATGAAAATTCTATTTCACATGTTTCAGGTACCTCAATTTTTTTAGCAGCATGCTCAGCTATGATGTATGACCGTCCTCCACATTGACATGTTCTTATTGTACTTTTACGGGTCATGAACTCTCTAAGTGTTAAAAGTACAAACATAAAATAAGATATGTCAATAAACTTCAACGGAGATAAAATCGATTAGCAAACAAGCTCAAACTTGTTCAGAAGTCTAATTCACCCGAGGTAAGTAAAAAACTCAATTCCTCTTCGAAAAAGTTAATTTCTAAAGAATTAATTAGACCTCTCCGGAAAAGAACAAGGTCTGAACATTCTGTGAAAAAGGGTATTAGGAATTCCATACAAGAATTAAATGGTGAACAAATTATTGTTCACCCCAACACAGCTTGATCGTGTTGAAGGTGCATCTTGTCTCATGTGTCTGGTCACAGAGACAAGAGTTGAGCAAAAATCAGGCTTTAAGAAAAGAAAATTCTTTTGTTTTATTTTCTTTTGCTTTCTGGAATTCTGTTGATCTTTTCATTGAAAAGGATTTCCCTTTTGATTATTGAAAGAGGGTTAAAATCAACAATTCATCCTTTTCTAGGGATGTGAATTGGTCGTACGTGAATCCTTTTCTTGTATAAAGGTTCCGTAACCCTACATTCCTTTTTCCTTCCCTGGAAAACTCTTTTTATCTCTAGATTGCTTGTTGAGCTTTAATTGTGTATTTCTTTCACAATTCCATACTTGTATGGAGACTTGCATCATGTCTTCTGATGGAAAAGATGTTAATATGATTGTTAAGCCATCAATCATGAAGGAAAAAAATAAGTCCCCTTCCTCTACAACTTTGAAGAGAAAAATGAAGAATATGAAGAAACCAAGGGCTATCCCCTCTAATCTTCAGAAGTTTTATGGTGTTCTTGAAGAGTTGAAGGAAACAAGGAAGGATACTCAGCAAATAAAGGCTATTGTTTTAAGAACTCTTGAAATTCGGAAGGCCCTGGTTCTACATCGGTCAAGAAGGTTTGTTGGAATGGACTCCTTTCTTCATGAACCTTATGTTCCAATGGTTGTTGACGACAAGGAGTTCGGGGACGATAAAGAATTTTTCAGAGGTCTTAATGTTTAGGAAACTTCTTATGAGAATTTATTTTTGTGTTTTAAGAAGGATAACTAGGGTTTGGAATAACACATATTGTGATTACACATTTCTATTGCCAACGATTTTCATCTTGCAATGTTTTTAGATTTATTCATTTAAATTCTAAAGTTTATTTTGAAGATGATTTTGCAGTATTAATCTTTATTGATTTTATATATTACAAATAATGTTATGTGATATGTGTGTTTGCGTCCGTGAACTATGATTGTACCAGATATGTCAAAAGTGAAGTCTATTATGTCATTATGCAAATATTGATGGAAAATAGAATGAAATTTTGATGTCAAAGATTAAGTCTATGGTGTCATTATGCAAATATTGATGAAAAATAGAATGAATCTTTGAATATTCCGCAGTATTGATCTTTCCCTGATCCAGTTCTGTGTGAAAAAACTGTATGACTCTGTAAGTTCTCTTATGTTGAGCATTTTCGATTTAATTAATCATTGAGGTTCATTTGTGATTAATTTAATTGAGATTTCTGGATAAAAAATTCATGTTTCATGAAATTTGTTAATGTCCAAAGAAATCTTTCTTTTCTTATAAAAGTAAGGTCGCTCTTGTTGTTCTTTCGGGAATGCATTTTATGGGGGAGAGTTCTTAATTGAACTTGTGCTTAATTGCCAAATCTTTGTGGGGGGTGCGGCTGTGGAATATTGTAGGAGTTTTCTTGTATCTTTATAAACTCCTTGATGAATACACTAAGTTTCGACTATGTGAAATCATCGAAATAAAGTTGATATGTTCTCTTTTAGTCATGAAGTATCTCTATGAGAATTTTATTATGATCCCGCTAGTTTTCGTACCTTTGCCAATTTATATTGACAAAAAGGGGGAGAATTATTGTGTAGTTCATACTACAAATACATATGGTTTACGGATCATTATGTAAGGGGGAGTTTGTTTTCATTGTGAGATGAAGTATTTACCATATGAATGCATTTAGTTTCGACTATATGATTGTATCTAAACAAAGTTGATATGTTTTCTTTTAGTCATGAAGTATCTCTATGAGAATTTCATTATGATCCCACTAGTTTCGTACCTTTGCCAATTTATATTGACAAAAAGGGGAGAATTAATGTGTAGTTCACACTACAAATACATATGGTTTACGGATCATTATGTAAGGGGGAGTGATACATATCGCCGTAGTATTATTGTCAAAGTTGTTGAAAAAGCGGGGGTCTAACAACCACACCCAATATTTCGCTTAGCAATCTGTATGAACTAACTTTATTATACTTTCAAGAAAATCAACTAGACAGTCAGACTCAATCTTAAGAAAGGTATATCCAAGAGTTATATCTCTATTTCTCAATTCAATCTGCAATCAAACAAATAGGAATTTGCGAGCCCGATTGAATATAAGAAATAACTTGGACGGTATCAAAAACCAATATCCAAGTGTCAATCAATTTAATCAACAACCAAAGGTTGGATTCACAATTGATTGAACTTACTCACAACTTGTGATATTTCAGTTATATAGAAAATATAATGCGGAAAAGAAATAACACAGACACCAGAAATTTTGTTAACGAGGAAACCGCAAATGCAGAAAAACTCCGGGACCTAGTCCAGATTTGAACACCACACTGTATTAAGCCGCTACAGACACTAGCATACTACAAGTTAACTTTGGACTGGAATGTAGTTGAGCCCTAACCAATCTCACACTGATTAAGGTACAGTCGCGTTCCTTACGCCTCTGAATCCCAGCAGGACTCTGTGCACTTGATTCTCTTAGCTGATCTCACCCACAACCAAGAGTTGCTACGACCCAAAGTCGAAGACTTGATAAACCAATCTGTCTCACACAGAAAAGTCTATTGAATAGATAAATCTGTCTCCCACAGAAATACCTATGAGTTTTTGTTCCGTCTTTTGATAAATCAAGGTGAACAGGAACCAATTGATATACCGGACTTATATTCCCGAAGAGCAACCTAGAAATATCAATCACCTAACAATAATCTTAATCGTATGGTAACGAAACAAGATATTGTGGAATCACAAACGATGAGACAAAGATGTTTGTGATTACTTTTTATCTTGCCTAACGGAGAATAAATTTCGAGCAAATCTTAGAGAAGATAATACTCAATACGATAGAAAACAGCAAGATCAGAACACGTAACTACAGAGAAATAGTTGGGTCTGGCTTCACAATCCCAATGAAGTCTTCAAGTCGTTAACTTACAGGGTTTTGTGAAAAACCTAAGGTTAAAGGAGATCGACTCTAGTCGCAACTAGTATCACACAGGAGGTGTGGGGATTAGGTTTCCCAGTTGCTAGAGTTCTCCTTTATATAGTCTTCAAATCAGGGTTTGCAATCAATGTTACCTTGGTAACAAAGCATTCAATATTCACCTTTAGATGAAATCCTGATTAGACTCAAGCTAATATCTTTCAACCGTTAGATCGAACTTAGCTTGTTACACACAAATAAAAAGTGACTTCATTTAGATATGAGTAACTGTACCTAAACGTGTACACCTTGTTATCTCAACAATAGTTAACCGAAGTTATCCATATGAACACTTTCATATCAATCATATTTATCTTAACCGTAACTAGTTCAAATGACTCAAATGAAACTAGTTATAGAGTTGTTCAATTGTTTATATTCTCATAGAAGTATACAAGACACAATTGAAGCAAAATCGATTTTGATTCACTCGAATCAATTCATGAACATTAAAGCCATGGTTTGCAAAAGATTGCATTCCTTATTATATAAATGTATTAGTTCATGAACAAACCGATTTTAGAACATAACCTACTCAAGTATGCGAACGGGTACGCATACCTAAGTGGCCGGACCAAGTTTGGGTTTGCCAGTATGCGAACGGGTACGCATACCTTCCAAAACTCAGTTGAATTTCCGTAACTTGAAATTCATGCCAGTACGCATACCGGTATGCATACTAAGTTCCCGGACTTCCATAAACCAACCAGTACGCATACGGGTATGCATACCATGGTTCCCGGACTTGGACAACACATATGCAAGTACGCATACTGTGCTATATCCAATCATGGTTATTTTTTTTAAACTCCCATTTCAATCATTGAAACATTCTCGGAAGACGACAATAGCTGTCTCACACAAACTATTAGCTTCAAAGCAATTTTCAAGTGATCGAATGATCAATACGAAACATTCCGAGTCTACATCAAATGACTGTCTCACACAAATCATGTAAGATGTTACAAGGCGATTTTCGCATGATCATCTTTTGACTTTCGTCAAGAATATAAGATGAACTTGGTTAAAGCGAAAGCTTACCAACACATATTTCGAGAAATATGTAAGCGAGTTAAACTCAGCTCAAAATATCAAATGTGTATAATCGAAGTCTATATAGCTATACGACTTTTGTCTCAAATAGGAGATAGAGTAGATAGACTTTTGAGTGATAGATGAGTTCAAGTCTCCACATACCTTTTGTTGATGAAGTTCCACAAGTTTCCCTTAGTAGTTCTTCGTCTTCAGTTGAAGAACGCCGTGAAGTCTAATGCTCAACTACACTTTTTATCCTAATCCGAGCAGGTTATGGAGAGAGGATTTTCGTGAAACTCAATAACTTTGCCGCTTTCAACATTGTCTTCCTTTTTGTATCCATCCATTGTGCATACCATGATCTCACAGGAGAATTTTTGACGTTGCTGAACGAGTATATATCAGAGAAACAATTCATGATATATAAATATTAGATGTTCATAGGGAAACCCTAGGGTTACTCGTTTACGTTCGGTAATGGGCCAGATGCACGTACACTCATGGTTATGAACCAGGTTCAAAACCAAGAGAACCATGGAGCCTAATTTAGAAGTAGGTTTGAATCAAAGCCAAATTCTAAACACATTGACAGAAGCTCTTAGTTCAAAAGGAAAGAACATAAGATAATTGTTGAAATACACCCAATAAACTGTCATAAGGAAGAAAAACGAGGGTTTTTCAGAGTGAGCAACAAAGAGAACTTTCTCAAGAGTTACTGATCAAATATATTACAAATGTAATAATTAACCGGAGCATGGCTCAATAGTAAGATGATCAACTTATTTTTAAACGACAAAAAAAACACAGATACAACAGAGACCACTTTGCCAAGAAGAAAAGCTTCTTGAGAATTATGAGCAGCCTCACACGGTCTCAAAGAGGATGCTCATCAGTAAGCAGTCAAGTCGTAGTTTGACAAGCAAATACCTTATCAAGGACATTGACATTTCCATTTTTTCTTTCTTGACTGTCATCAGAAACATCATTAGACTTTTCAAAAGAATAAATAGAAAAAGAACAAGTATTACTTGATACAGCAGTTTTTTTCGCCTTCTTAATACTGCGTTTGAGTCTGTTGATACTGGTCTTGAGCTCCGGGACACGATTATTGATGTAAATGTATTCGGGAACAAACACTTTAGATTCAGGACTTTCTTCAGCAAGAGACAAGAAGTTTGAAATTTTCTTCTTCCTTCGATGACTTTTTCTCTTCACAGAGTAATTTAAAGAGTCAATCATCCATATAACATTCTTCCCTTTACAATTGTAAGTAAGTTTCGTGTCATGTTTACAATCAAAAGTTGGCTCATCACAGCACTTTTCTTGATTGCAGACTAGACCTTTTACTCCAGCATAATGAGAAGCAGGTTTGATTACTTCTTTAGACATCCATACAAGAATGTTATGAAGTTTTTCATTCCGCAGTCGAAAACGACATCTCCTTTCAAGAAGACCTTTGTTTCCGCAATAATAACAGTTGTAGGGAATGTTTTAGTCTGTTCTCATATGAGCTGTTTTTGAAGGTTGACAGTCTTTGTTCTTAAGAACATCAGCTGCTGAAGGTAGTTTTTCACTTTTGACGTCAGTGAAATTTTCACTTAGGAAATTGTCATTAGCACAGAAAAAAATTGTTCTTACTAGTGCTTGGAGCATCTATTCCTTTATAGCCCAGACCACGTGTATCACGATGTTCTTTACATGCTCCCAGTATAGTGGATAATTTTGTAGATCTAACATTGAATCTTTTCAGATTCTCTTCCAGTGATTTAACCTTATCAAGAGCAGCAGCTAGATCAGCCTCCAATTGTTTTTCTCTGGCGAGAAAGCCCATTTCTCTGTCATTAAAACATTTTTGTTGAGAGTCATATCTTGCTTCAGTTTCTGCAAGCCTTTCTTTCAACACAAAGTGATTTCGACGAAGATTATCACATTCAGAATTTTTTGAACGCACATCTTCTACACGATCTTTAAGAAGAGATTGTAAGAGTTTATAACCACAGTCATATCCCCTAAAGAGTTTTCTCAATTTCCTGTTTTCTAGACAGAGAGGGGTTAGAAATTTAGCCAAGCAATCTGTTGACTTCTTTTTCTTAAAGAGATGGTCGAAAAGCTTGATATATTGTGAGACTTCCTCATCAACATATTGTCCCTCATCTGAATCACGTTAATCTGAAAGATCATCCAACTGTTCATCTAGGTTTTTTCCCCAGTTGAACACAGTTTTAGTCAATGGAGAAGACGTGAGAGATTTCTCAAGAGACTCAAAGCTTTGAACCAAGTCAGAATATTTTTGAACTGGTGTTGTGTTGTCAGAGATAACACAATTGTCCATAGAGTTAGATTGCTACAAACACAGACTTATGAGGTCTTAAACGTGTTTGCCTGCTCTGATACCAATTTAAAAAGCGGGGGTCTAACAACAAAACCCAATATTTCGCTTAGCAATCTGTATGGACTAACTCTAATATACTTTCAAGAGAATCAACTATACAGTCAGACTCAAGCTTAAGAAAAGTATATCCAAGAGTTATATCTCTATTTCTCAATTCAATCTGCAATCAAACAAATAGGAATTTGCGAGTCCGATTGAATATAAGAAATAACTTGGACGATATCAAAAACCAATATCCTAGTGTCAATCAATTTAATCAACAACCAAAGGTTTGATTCACAATTGATTGAACTTACGCACAACCTGTGATATTTCAATTATATAGAAAATATAATGCGGAAAAGAAATAACACAAACACCAAAATTTTTGTTAACGAGGAAACCGCAAATGCAGAAAAACCCCGGGACCTAGTCCAGATTTGAACACCACACTATATTAAGCCGTTACAGACACTAGCCTACTACAAGTTAACTTCAGACTGGAATGTAGTTGAGCCCTAACCAATCTCACACTAATCAAGGTACAGTCGCGTTCCTTACGCCTCTGAATCCCAACAGGACTCTGCGCATTTGATTCCCTTAGCTGATGTCACCCACAACTAAGAGTTGCTACGACCCAAAGTTGAAGACTTGATAAACCAATTTGTCTCACACAGAAAAGTCTATTGAATAGATGAATCTGTCTCCCACAGAAATACCTATGAGTTTTTGTTCCGTCTTTTGATAAATCAAGGTGAACAGGAACCAATTGATATACCAGACTTATATTCCCGAAGAACAGCCTAGAAATATCAATCACCTCACAATAATCTTAATTGTATGGTAGTGAAACAAGATATTGTGGAATCACAAATGATGAGACGAAGATGTTTGTGACTACTTTTTATCTTGCCTATCGGAGAATAAATCTCGAGTAAATCTTAGAGAAGATAGTACTCAATACGATAGAAAATAACAAGATAAGAACACGTAACTACATAGAAATAGTTGGGTCTGGCTTCACAATCCTAATGAAGTCTTCAAGTCGTTAACCTACATGGTTTCGTGAAAAACCTAAGGTTAAAGGGGAATCGACTCTAGTCACAACTAGTATCACACAGTAGGTGTGGGGATTAGGTTTCCCAGTTGCTAGAGTTCTCCTTTATATAGTCTTCAAATCAGGGTTTGCAATCAATGTTACCTTAGTAACAAAGCATCCAGTATTCACCATTAGATGAAAACCAGATTAGACTCAAGCTAATATCTTTCAACCATTAGATCGAACTTAGCTTGTTACACTTAAATGAAAAGTGACTTCATTTAGATATGAGTAACCGTACCTAAACGTGTACACCTTGTTGGCTCAAAAATAGTTAACCTAAGTTAGCCATATTCATCTTAACCATAACTAGTTCAAATGACTTAAATGAAACTAGTTCTAGAGTTTTTCAATTGTTTATATTCTCATAGAAGTATACAAGAAACAATTGAAGCAAAATTGATTTTGATTCACTCGAATCAATTCATGAACATTATAGCCACGGTTTGCAAAAGATTGCGTTCCTTATTATATAAATGTATTAGTTCATGAATAAACCGATTTTAGAACATAACCTACTCAAGCATGCGAACGGGTACGCATATCTAAGTGGCCGAAACAAGTTTGGGTTGGCCAGTATGCGAACGGGTACGCATACCTTCCAAAACTCAGTTGAATTTCCGGAACTTGAAATTCACGCCAGTACGCATACCGGTATGCATACTAAGTTCCCGGATTTCCATAAACCAACCAGTACGCATACGGGTATGCATACCATGGTTCCCGGACTTGGACAACATATATGCAAGTACGCATACTGTGCTATATCAAATCATGGTTATTTTTTCTAAGCTCCCATTTCAATCATTGAAACATTCTCGGAAGACGACAATTGATAAAGTGGGGGTCTAACAACCTCACCCAATATTTCTCTTAGCAATATGTATGGACTAACTCCAATATACTTTTAAGAGAATCAACTAGATAGTCAGACTCAATCTTAATAAAAAAGTATATCAAAGAGTTATATCTCAACTTCTCGATTCAATCCATACTCAAACAAATAAAATCTGCGAGCCTGATTGAATACAAGAGAAATACCTTGATCGGTACCAAAGACCAATATTCAAGGATCAATCAATTTCAATCAACAACCAAAGGTTGGATTTACCAATTGATCGATACAACGCACAACCTGTAATATTTCAATTATATAACAAAATATAATGCGGAAAAGAAATAACACAGACACCAGAAGTTTTGTTAACGAGGAAACCACAAGTGCAGAAAACCCCCGAGACCTAGTCTAGATTGAACACACACTGTATTAAGCCGCTACAGACACTTGCCTACTACAAACTAACTTCGGTCTGGACTGTAGTTGAACCCCAATCAATCTCACACTGATCCAAGGTACAGTTGTGCTCCTTACGTCTTTGATCCCAGCAGGATACTATGCACTTGATTCCCTTAGCTGATCTCACCCACAACTAAGAGTTGTTACGACCCAAAGTCGAAGACTTTAATAAATAAATCTGTCTCACACAGAAAAGTCTACAGGAATAGATAAATCCGTGTCCCACAGAAATACCTATGAGTTTTGTTCCGTCTTTTGATAAATCAAGGTGAACAGGAACCAATCGATAACCCGGACTTATATTCCCGAAGAACAGCCTAGAATTATCAATCACCTCACAATAATCTTAATCGACTAGCGAAACAAGATATTACGGAATCACAAACGATGAGACGAAGATGTTTGTGACTTCTTGTCTATCTTGTCTATCGGAGAAATTAATATCAAGCTAATCTTACGATTGTACTCAAATACGATAGAAACAGCAAAATCAGAACACGCAACTACAGAGAAAATAGTTGGGTCTGGCTTCACAATCCCAATGAAGTCTTCAAGTTGTTAACCTACAGGGTCTCGATAGAAACCTAAGGTTAAAGGAGAATCGACTCTAGCTTATACAACTAGTATCACACATGAGGTGTGGGGATTAGGTTTCCCAGTTACTAGAGTTCTCCTTTATATAGTCTCCAAATCAGGGTTTGCAATCTAAGTTACCTTGGTAACAAAGCATTCAATATTTACCGTTAGATGAAAACCTGATTAGATTCAAGCTAATATCTTTCAACTTTTAGATCGAACTTAGCTTGTCATACACAAATTAAATGCACGTTCATTTAGGTTTGTGTAACCATACATAAACGTGTACACCTAGTTGGTTCAACAGTAGTTAACCAATGGTTAGCCATATGAGCACTTTCATATCAACCTTATTCATCTTCACCATAACTAGTTCAAGTGACTCAAATGAACTAGTTAGAGAGTTTTTCAATTGCTTAGATCTTATAGAAGTATACAAGACATAATCGAAGTAAAAACGATTTTGATTCACTCGAATCGATTTATGAACATTATAGCCACGGTTTGTAAATATGCATTCCTTAATTTACAAATGTCTTAGTTCACGAATAAATCGTTTTTAGAAAATAACCCACTTAAGTACGCTTACGGGTACGCATACTTAAGTACCCGTACTGAGCTTGTTTTCAGTTCACAAACTCCAGCATAAATTCACGGGATGTGAACTTCCGACAGTACGCGGACTTAGCTCCGGTTATCCTAAACATCAAAGTACGCATACTTTGGTTCAAGGATCTTGGACTTACACAAGTATGAGTTCACATACAATGTTTATATCCATTCAAGATTATATATTCTAAACTCTCATTTCAATCATTGAAACATTCTTAGAGGATGTTATATATAGCGGTTATTCACACACTATTTTTCATCAAAGCGATTTTTCAAGAGATTGAAACAATAACATGACTTTCGTCACGAGTAAAGATGAACTCAGCCAAAGCGAAAACTTACCAACACATATTTCGATAAAAATATACGCGAGATAAACTCGGCTCGAAATAGCAAATGTGTATGATCGAAGTCTATATAGCAATACGACTTTTGTCTCAAGATAGGAGATAGAGTAGATAGACTTTTGAATGATAGATAAGTTCAAGTCTCCACATACCTTTTTGTCGATGAAGTTCCACCAGTTCCTTGAGTAGTTCTTCGTCTTTATATGATAAACGCCGTGGAGTGTAGAACTCAACTACAGTTTCTATCCTAGTCTGAGACTTAGCTATAAGTAGACTAGTAATCAAGACTTATAGTTTTGGCAACTAAACTTGACAAACAAGCTTGAGATAGCAACGCTTGCGAGTTCGACCGAGCAG
Organism: Papaver atlanticum; assembly: GCA_023531105.1. Lineage (NCBI taxonomy): Eukaryota > Viridiplantae > Streptophyta > Magnoliopsida > Ranunculales > Papaveraceae > Papaver > Papaver atlanticum. The sequence goes on from JAJJMB010016078.1 coordinate 884,743, forward strand.
TACTCTAACAACAATAGCTGTCTCACACCACCAGTCCACCACTACCCGCCACCACCGCCACCAGTCCACCACCACCTACCGACAGCCACCACCACTAGTATCCACTACCACTCCACCGCCGGAACACCACTACCAGTCCACCACCAATTTTCCACCTCCGCCGCCAGTCCATCACCGCCCGCCACCACCACAAGTCCACCACCGCTGCCAGTGGCGTCAACAACCGAAGTTGATCCCCAAAAACAAAAATCAGAAAATAAGAAAGACAAAAAATTATATAATGACAAAAATCATAAAATCATAAAAAGGTAATATGGCGTCAACAACCGAAGTTGATCCCAAAATCTTGTGTCAACAACCGAATTTGATCCCCAAAAACGAAGATTAAAAACTCATAACAAAACAATATGGCGTCAACAACCGAAGTTGATCCAAAATCTGGTGTCAACAACCGAAATTGATCCCCAAAGAAAAAAATAAGAAAATAAAATAAATAAATAATATGGTGTCAACAACCGAAGTTGATCCAAAAAATAAAAATAAAAAAATAAAATAAATAATAATATGGTCTCAACAACCAAAGTTGATCCCCAAAATTAAAAGTTCAGAAAATATCAGATTATTTATGGTATCAACAACCAAAGTTGATCCCAAAATATGGTATCAACAACCAAAGTTGATCCCAAAAATTGATGAACTAAATTTAGTGAACCTGGCGTGAATCGAACACATGTCTTTTGACGAGTCAGTTGTGCTACCATTGCACCACAAATTCAATGTACCACACATTGATTACATGTCTTCCTGGTAATAGTGTGTCGCAAAATCAATATGAAATGTACAGTCTACTAAACAGACTCTATTCTCAAGGAAAGTTAATCATTTTCTCAACCTATAATGAATTTATATAAATCCGGAGTACTAAAATAATCCTAATCTTAGCATTTTGTTCACTTAAATAGATTATAATAGAACAATGCAAAGTGTTAAAGCACATAACAGTTAAAAAAAAAGGGCATTGACATAATGTACATGGGAACAATTTAGTTCAAACAAGGAACAATACAGAGGTCGAAGTGCTGCATCTTCTGCTTACCTTACCAAGGTTGTGCCTTGCAGTAACATGCTGCACCACAATAACAGTCAGAAATGCAATTTTTAACCGTGGGAATATTGATGTGGAGCTTACCATATTACACTGTTGTATTTCTATGGCTTTCAAACAGATTGCTTCTTTGGTACAGAGAGCCAACATTTCTAACCTCACACGAGTTCAAGGTGTCGTTATCATCCAAGCGAAAACCATAAGGAGCTCTCCGACGAGGTATCTACTAAAGTGAATGAATCCATTTTGAAATTTCGTAGAATCAGTTTAGAGATTGCAAAAGTTATGTACAAGCAATTGAATTTAAACATCATATGCTTTAAAATGTTTATATGGTAAGTATGTAAGAACGGAAAATCACATTGTTTCATTTTATTACAAATAAAAAAGAAGAAGCTAAGAAATATAAAATGACAAGCTTCCTAAAAGTTATGCACCATGTATCCAATATGCAAAATCACCATCTGAACGAATTGGATAATAAATGATAAATGATAAATGTACCATGTCGGATAAGCACTGAATGGATGAGATCTCCATCTGAATGAATTTGTTAATGATTTTTATCTTCAGAGAGATGTCAATGATCAAAGAAAAAACCACCTCATTGTTTGTTTTTTATACCTCAACGGAGCTAAACCACTTCAATTTCAACACATGTGAACATAAATTATCTTGTCTTTGTTCCCTATCCTATGCTACTGTTCCAATTGTGTCTGTCTCTACTTCTTAAATTCTAACATGAACTAATGTCGTAATTGGATTGGATCACAAATGTGTATTAGCTAAGGAAAAGAACTAGTGCTTCCTAAAAATCACAATATATCAGGACAACTAATTGAAGCAATCTCATATACAAAATCCAATACAAGTAAATTTTAGTGGTCCTTTCGATTTCATGCACAGCTTCTAAATATTTAATCTGAATTCTAGTTTACGAATCAGCCCTAAAATTTTGAATCAAATCTCAATCAAACAAAACCAACAGAAAATGGAGAAGATTAGTTCCGTCTTTTCTTGTGTCCGCATTAATCTAGTAATTACATTATTCCTGGTTAAATCCACAAGAATCCACAATAAAATATCATTGCATTAGCTTAGGGTTGTGGTTATCACAATATATGTTGTAATATCATCAAGGGAACCTGAACCATACTAAAGAAATTTAAAGAACTCAAATCTATCAGATAAAGCTACCCTACACTTACACATCATACAAAATCAACATGTATCATTGAAAATAACAACAGATAAAAACCATTTATTTTTTAACTGACAATAATCAGAGAAGGAAACATAAATCTTACTTGTTCCACATCTTCAATGATTGCCGCATGAATAAGAAAGAATCCATTTGAAAAACCCTCTTTTGAAACCCTAGCTTTCAATTTCTAACCTTTACAACCGAAATAAACAATCTCCACAATCACAATAACCAGAACCACTATCTCAATCGTTTAATCTTCAACCGATAATGAAATAACTCTTATTTTGAGAAGAAAAGATGGATCTATTGATGGTGACTATGAAGTTCGATTTCAAAACTTGATAATTGATTTCTGGCGATGATATCTCTCAAAATCTCAAATCGTCTCTGAAAAATCTCTCTCTCAAATGAACCAAAAATAAGTATCAACTGGTTTTAATAGGTTTTAATCTGTTGGCGACCGCGGAAGTGGTGGTAGTGGTGATAACGTAGGTGGTGGTGGCTGTCGTTCGGGAGAGGAGGAGAAGGGGAACATTAGAAAGAAGAAGATTGATTTTTGAGAGGTCGGGAACAATATTAGATCCAATCTGATATACAAAGAGGGTGGAATAGGTATTAAACATCGATTGAATTTCCTTATACACACGGAATGGTATATTTATTGATGGATAAAGATATTTGTGAAGCCCATGAAAAAGAGGGACAATTATATAATTACCACGAGATTCAATCTACCTGTTTTGAACTTGATGCAAAGCTAGTTGTGGAAGCTGTCAATAAAAACTACCAAATTGTAGCTTGGAAAACCAGAACACAGTCCTTAGTATCATTAGTATATTTAAAAACCACCCTTCTTAGACTTGCAAGTTCATTAAGAGAGATTGTAATAAGCCTGTAGATAAATTAGCAGGGCGTGCAAGAATCTTTAAAGTTTCAAAAAACTGGATTAACCATCCTCAAAGTTTTATTGCGGATGCAATATTGGAAGATGTAAACAATGCTAGTCATTCTCTGGATTAATAAAATTGTTTTGTTGCATCAATTTTTTTATTTATATAATGTGCAATAGCTAATGGAAATTCAAGAGAAAATATGTAAGTGGCACCTTGTCAAAGAGTGCCGACATCAGGATTATGGCAGAATATGAGAATTTTTCATGGCCGACTGTGGATGATTCTAAGAAAAAAGCAAAGTACTTCTTATTTTTGGTATATGCCAAATTAACATTCTTTAACTTAATCAACAAAGAAAAGAAATCATAAATATATTTCTCATTCGATGTTCAACGTTTATTAAAATGTTGTGCAATTTGAATATGAAAAAACCTGTACGGAGTAAGCAAGAAATGAAGAACCCAGAGGCAGACCAACAAAAGAGAATATCAAACCCCAGCCACATAAAGAAATTGATATCCCGCTTAAAAAAAATGTAGGAACATATCCCCAAATAAAAACATATGTGCCATAAGCTAATCTCTAATCGTGATTATGAAAATGAAAATGATGTTCAACATTCTTTATGGATGATTGAGAAATGGGAAGAAACTCAAGAGATTCGGCGCGGTGGGGAAAAAAAATATTCTTTGGTTGACTTATGAGGTATGGCTCGGCTTGAGATGAGCCGTATAAAATATTTCAGTTAATTAAATACCGCAAAAGCCGAGTTGATAACCATTGGATATAAAGTGGGATGGACGTTTAAGGTTTATTGTCAAAACCTTTGTTAAAAACTATGAGTCCCATGATCCCGACTCATGTGTGTTTTGTTTATCAAGTGATATCGATGAGATCTAATACTATATACCAACCACTTTGATCGACATATGACGTGTATACTGTATAGGGCGTTGAGTGTAGCAGAAAATGACTAATGGAGTCGCCTAATGACACTTCAAGAGTTAGGTGGGACCCAAGTCACACAACTTCGGATTTAGTGGGTCCAAGTATAGAACCCTCCCGTAATACTAATTTTCTTATAAAAGGGCAACGTCTCGCTCAGTGTTTTAAGAACCGGCCGGTTGGACCAGTAAACCGGTGAACCAGTAAGAAAAACGGTCCAATACAACACTGACCCATTAACATGTTTAAAAAATCAGTAAACCAAGTGAACCGTCCGGTTGAACCAGTAACTTGTGAGACCCAATCCGGTCTAATACTGGGTTGATTCGGAAATATTAAATCGTATTACTAAAAGAAAAAAACGAATTGGGTTGATCCGGAGATATTAAATCGTATTACTAAGAGAAAAAAACGAAGAGCGATTTGTACATGACACTGAATCCTAGAATCTTCTTTCATTCGATTAAAATCACTCAAACATCGGAAACTTCGTAAAAGGATAATGTTATTTTCCTCTTTCTTTTTTTCTATTTGCATCCGGTTTTTTGGAATCAATTAACTGCAATTCTAAAACCCCTTTCTCGTCGTTCTAATTAAAGAGATGGAAATGAAAAGTAGAAGAATTAGATGATAGACGCATTTATGTGTCTATTTTCATCTCTTTTATGTAGTGTTAGTACCCATTTTTGTACTAATTTTGGTATTTTATCCCTTGTAGGTGTTTTTTGGAAAAATAGGCTTTTGCGGCGAAATTAGCTCGAAAAGTTGTTAAAGGCTCCTGGGAGGACATTTGCTATTCGGACTCTCACTTTGGATATGGGGTAACCCATTTCCAGACAGCTACTAAACACAGACCAGGACTGGTTAGGGGGCATCCTATCTTCATCTCTTGAAAACCAAATTTGGCGGGAAAGTGAACTTTCACCTGCAAAGTTTCTTGGCAGGATTTTGGACAAGATTTAGTTGGTGTTTGACGTGGATTAGGATTGCAGTTATCCCGTTTCATCATGACAGGATTGGTATATGACTTGGTTTGACTTAAAACAAGATATGGGTCGAGATTCAATGCAACAGAAAAGGAGGATTACTCGGGTCTCTGTTGATTATTTTGGGAAAACACTGAAGAGTTTTAAAGCAAGATTTGATTCTTACCAAAACAACAGGGATGTGTACGTGTACTGGAGCTTAAAAATAGGAATAAAATCCTTTCATTCTCGGTAGTTCGAAAACAGGGAATGATGAATTATTTACGGTAACAGGGTAAGATTTTGTTTGGTCCTTTGATGACTCAATATGTAAGTTACGTGCAAATTTGGAGAGGATATTGTGTTTGGATTCTGCCAGGATTTAGTTACCGAGTTTGGAGAGTTTAGATAACTCAGGGAAGGTTGGAAGACGCGGGCAGAGAAATATTATCGAACCTTGGCCGGGAAGAAAAGGAAAGATATTTTCATGATTTCTTTTGCCTGCTGTGGTATATATATAGACTTCTGAAAGACATGGGAGGGGGGAACACTTTGGAGAAGTTTAGAGCCTTAGAGAAGCGAAAAAAAAATCAACTGGAGTCGAGTACAGAAACTTTTCTGCCGCTGTGAAGAAGAAGAACACGAAGAAAATAAGACCCACAGAGTCAGTCGCATAGGCAGACTTATTTTCAGTGACAACGAGGTACGGTCGCATCTTCCTGCAGTCACCGAAGCCCTTCAGCAACGATTCAGACGTCTGTTTTAGACCTTCAGCAACTACATAATCCGTTGTTTTAACACTTTTCTCCCTTTTAATCAACTTTTGAGCCATAAACATGTATTTTGAGATTATGATTAATATGAGGAGCTAAACCCCATTGCTGAGGCGATAGAGGAAGCTATTTTTCCAACAAAAAGTGGTATATTCTATTTTATTTATTTTATTGCAATTATTTTATGATTATTTTCCTTGATTGAAAATTGTTTGAGTGATTTTTATTGAGCAATTGTTATTTCTTTTGATAGAGCATTCTTGGACCTAGGTTTTTGTTGTTTTATGCTTCGGATTTACACTTGTTATTTTGAAAATCTACATGTTGCAATAGTTTAGAATCAAATTGAACGAGAAAATTGCATGAATATAAATACTAGATTAAATCACTTTGAACTTGGAAAATAGTGGAATCTCAGCCTCAGTGTTCTTTTAATATTGATATCAACTTTGTCAGTGTTTGCTATAATTTTTAGTGATTTTTCTATTTAGTTTTGAATTTAAGTCTAAAGTTATCCTTCACAAGTTCGAGAATCGAATCCCTCTTTTTACTACAACTAAAATTCACATCATTAGACCAAATTGAAAAATCACCATCACATATAGGCCAAAAATACACAAAACCCATGATGAAATACCTTCTTAAGTTAGCCTTATAGATCCAGAAAATCTTCGATTGTGATTGTGTGGTTAGTTTTGATGGAGATGGAGTTGTGGTGGGTCTCAATCATGAAGTAGAGGAGGCAGTAGCACATATTAGTTTAGATACGGAGTTGTGGTTGGTTTCGATCGTGAGATAGAGGAGATACAGGGAGTTAACTAGGTAAGGGAGAAGACAACTTTTGTTTTTATAAGAATCCTAACGTAAATGGGATATCAATATCAATTATTTTTCCAACTTGACTAATTTGTCACGCCCATATTGACTACACGTGGCCTAATTGTATCCTATATATATTGACCCAGTGAACCACTGGTTACAAAAATTAACCCGGACCAGTAACTTTTCCGGTTTGATGCCCGATCCGGTTTTAAAAACATTGGTCTCACTGCGTCCTATTTCCCGTTCCATGATGGTTAGGTACACTTTATTCTTGATCAAGTTTTTTCATTAATGATTCGAATAATTGGTTGTCTCTTTGAAATTGAGTGCAACAAGAGATAAGCCGCTTTTGTTTGCTACATATGTATAAGTATCTATTTCTAAAGAGTACAAGCAAGCGGTCGTAATTAACTTTTTTTATTTTCAAAAAAGAGGCATAGAACTTCATTCAATATTCGTTGAACTTCCGCTCCTTTATTGTAAAAAGGAATGGAATTTGTTACCATGTTGATCCAGAATTGGTAAATCAAATTGTTAATAAGTGTTCTTAGGCAGGGCTGGAGCTAGAATTTCAAGTGAGGCTAGACAAAAACAAAATAGAATCTTTTTGCTTGTATCTCACATATTGGGATAAGGAAAATGACTTGGGCTTTTTAAAGGTAGGTAAAACTTTTTTTTTTTTTGGTATTTATTCTCGCAAATATATGTAGGATAGAGGTAATTTGGGGCATCCCAGGGTTGGCAATTGCCTACCCTTGCGTTGGGCTTCCTCCGCCATTGTTCTTAGGTTTTCACTATTTCAATGATGATATACAACATTTCGATTACAAAAAGTGGAAATATGAGCATTCTAAATATTATCATATCTATCTTGTAAAACAAAATTATTAACTTTATATTGATGCAAGTACTAGGATGGATCCCAAAGTCATTACTAATAGTGTATATTTTTTGTCGAGATTTAACATACATTTCCATAAACAACCTAAGTATGGCTTCAAAATCATTTTGGAAGATAATTTTAAATCCGCTCCATTATGTTTCCGTTGGTAAGCAACCCATGCTCCTCTTGTTTCTAAGTCCTCTCTTATGTTGCAATCAATATAAGTTCCCCTTGCTTCATCTGCTCCTTCAAAATTTGTCAAAGTTAAGCCGACTCCAGATGGTCTAATAATAGTTGGTACCAACTCTTCATCGTTCATGGGATTGTAGTAAAAACTCTGTATAACGTTATATTTAGGAGTACAATCATGCATATAGCTAGTTATATATGTGACAATTTCTTTGGCAGTATTTGCACTATTCTAAGTTGCTTTTCTAAAGACTAAATTGCATCTAGCTTTCCATACTTCGGTCCATCATATAGCAATTATTTTTCCATTATGATTACCAAACCAAGTGTTCAACCAGTCTAGTTCTTCCATTTATCACGGTTTTCATATTGAAATTTAAGTGCATCCATACCTGATTAACAACATTACATTGTATAAAAAAGTGTGAGAGAGGGATTCTTCTCCATTATTACATAAGGGGCATGTGGCATTTATGTTAGGTAGGATTGCTGCCACTCTCATGCTATTTGGGAGAATAGAATGAGTTGTTTTACACACACACACACACACACAAATTTATATATATATTAACCGAAGGGGTTACCTGCATGTTCCATATACTGCTCCAATCCTTTGAGCTATTTCCCATAGAGCTAATTGATTCATAAAGAGTTTTACCAATAAATTTACCTGTGCTATTTAGACATCTTCCCTTGTTATGTTTGGTATTTGAATTTTTAGCACCTTCTCTTTGGATTCTCTGTCAAAACAAATCGATTGTTTGTCTTGGTCCCAATTATTCATTCTTATTATAAGATGGCTTACCTTAGTGAGATTTTCAGTTCCAGGCTTTGTTAGGGGAGGCTTTGTATATGCTATCCAATAGTCGTCCCCAGTATCAATTCTTTCCGCATTTTCCAATGTTTCAGAAGACATTCTTCATTTATTCTTAATATGTTGGACCCCTGAGTGGATACCTTTCCACTTTAGTTAGGTAAATTTTAATTTTATTTTATGTTTTTTGAAAATAAGGAGAGAATGTTGGATATTTTCAATAGCATTGGAAATAAAACGGTTTTCGCATTAGATTTTCCGCCACGACAAGAACTATACTAATGCACATGATAACTGACTATCACGTAGTAAGCATTATTTATATCCTTTACTTCGAAAACCGTATATATACACATAAACCTAAGATCACAACTTGTAAGTAATATGTCTTGACATACAAAACCAATAGTACAAACTTCTCCGTCAAAAGTACAGACTTCTCCGTTGATGTTGAGGTATATGCATGATCTGTGATAATTTCATCCATAAATAAATTTTTTATAATTTTATTAAAAAATGATATGCCATTTGTTGGGAGGCTTGCTTAATAGTATATGCACGTAAGTTTTTTAATATGATTGCAGACTACATGTTCCTGATCTTATAAGAAAAGATCTTCAAGTTAACTATTAATAAAAGCTATTTTCACATTTAGTTGTTGTAACTAAGTCATACTGAGCTACTCATAATGTTTTGATAATTTAGAATAAGTTTTTCTTTGATATCAGAGATGAATTTATTTATAATCAATGTCTCACTTCTGAATAAAATTTTCGGCTACAAATCTAGATTTATATCGTTTAGTATGAACGACCTGCTTACACTCAACTGATTTATGTACTTCAAGCAACTAAATTGTATCCCATATTAACATTCAAGCATTTGTTTCATCTCTCATAACATCAATGCATTAATCAAAATGATAACTTGTAATAGCATTGAATCGGAAACCGAGTCTTTACCATTCCATATCAAAATCTTATTTATGCAAACAAACCACTTAATCATCCTGAACAAATCTCTTTTTTATCTCTATGACCTTATTATTGTTGGTTCATTTGGGAAATAATTTCTTTATCGACAATAGTTTCGTTATGGGGTATAAATAATTTGTGGTCCTTCGTTATTTAACAGTTGGACAATAAGAAGATTCACAACGTTGTAATAGTTTTAGAAAAATGAATCATTATGTGACTTCGTAATTAAGCAGATGTATTTGTATACTCCCAAAGACTATACCATCGTTAAATGGTTTTACATTTTTTGTTTCAATTGGTTAGGACGTTAAAATATACCCTTTGGATTATTCAAGAAAGCCAATAAACACTAATAACCTTTATGACTGTCATTTTTTATCAATATATAAATGTTATTAACATATCTTGAAATTGACAAATATATTTATCAACCATGATGTTTGATGCGAAAATGTAATTATTGTAAAAATCATGTAAAACATCAAACATCATTATTAGGTGGAACCCCAAATTACGAAACATTAAAACTTAAAATCATGTTTTTATGTTTTTTTTTCTTTGTGATATATCTCCGGAATAACGACATGAATGTTAATTTAGACAGTGATTGTACACATCGATATGCTCGTAATAAAAGACACGATTATTGTATACACTCAACGAAGAATTACGAGTTCTAAACACAATCATTGTCAAAACAAAAAAAAAAACTTTCCACCGAAAGTTGTTCGTTTTTATCTTTAACTATAAAAGAATTATTGACTATGATTTACACATGTTTTGCTTAATGAAATATCTATATGTTGTAGTGATGTAAACATAGATATTATGATCTTTAACTCAAATTTTTATTATATGTGCTGAATTCATTAGTATGTATGACCCTTTAAAATCAGGATTCATATCTTTGTCCAACTATCATACATTGCCTTTTTTTCGCTAATAAAGTAAGTAAATTATCTATGTCCTTCGAGATTTAACTATTTTATAGATAGTGACTCCAATAGTTGTGATGTTCAAAGGATCAACATCCATTTCAATAAGGATCAAGCTCAAAAAATTCTTAATATCAGAATTCCAAGCTATGACTATAAGAAAATAAGATCGCCACTAACTAAATGTTACATATTCACTACAAACTCCTTATACAGAAAAATGATCAAAAATCAGAGGCAGCAACATTCAAATAATCCTCTTCAAGGGAATCAATGGTTCAAGTTGTGACATATGGATGTTCGTTACAAAGTTCAACAAATTCTATGGAAATACTGTCATGAGGTGGAGTTGTGGTTATCGATTTTTTTTAATAGATCATGGGTTTAAGTTGGTCTTCCAGTTAACAAGAGATTAGCCAAATTCAGACATGACACTAGTAACCTGTGCAATTTTGATAACCAAAAAGAAGAAACAAGTACTCACTTGTTGAGTAAATGCCACTACACATATATAATTTGGTTTGGCGTCTCAGCTTCCCTACATCATCCAAAGAATTTTTTATACTTCTCTAAAATACTGGATTACTTCTTGGTTTGCAGATAAAAACTATGTCGGAAACAACATTCCTATAATCTTCAACATGGACAACAAAGTGGACGAGGAGACTATAAAGCTTGTAAATTCATTTGAATGGCCTCATGGACCTACAATACTTCGCAGGAGAATCATTCAGGGAGGATTAATCCGTGTCGTGAGAGAGATCTGGTACCCGTCACCTGACGATGATTTTGGTCTCTTACTGGAAGACGATATCGAAGTCTCTCTGTATTACTACTTATGGGTCAAATACGCGCTGTTAGCTTATCATTATGACCCGTAAGTATCACTCCCTGATATTTCCTCCATTTCTCTCTACACTCCAAGATTAGTCGAAGTAGTGAAAGAGCGACCAAAGTGGAATGCGACATAGTTTTTTAAGCACATACATCCGAATACACCTTATCTTCATCAACTGTCGTGCAGCTGGGGATCTGTTTTCTTCCCTAAACAATGGAGATAATTCTACGTGTACACGAACATGAGATTCACAGAAAATGCGAAAGAAAATCCAGTGCGAATCCCGAAATCAAGAACGAACGGATGACAAGCTTCATGGAAGAAGTTTTTGATAGATTTGATGTACCTAAGAGGATATGTAAGTCTTTATCCAAACTTTCCTAACCTAGCAAGTTTTTTCAACGAACCATATGGAACCGGGTGCTCACATTAGTGTGAAAGACAACATTGTTAAGCATGACAAGACAAATTTCGAAGTGCCATTGCTGATGGAAGGTTTCCGAAGGTTGTTACCTAGTAATAAATTGCCTTCAGCTTCAAAATTACCGGCTATGAATCTATTCAACCAAGCACTCTCTCTTAAAAGAATGAAGACTACAGTAGCAAAACTAGGACAAGATGTTATCAGTTGTGATAGTGCGACAGAAGTTGTTGTTGTTGATCATGAAACCGGTTTGCCTAGCCATTTCGGAAAGTTCTGATTTCTTAATTGCTTTCGAATTCTTTGTTGTTTATCTTCTTCATGTAATCTTAGATTTCTTTTTTGTTCTTATATATATATATATAATTTGTCAATCAAAATTATGAAATGTACTGATTTTTGTACCTAAGGGCATGTTTGATACAATTTTAAAAAAAAGTTTTCAAAAATAGTTTTCTACTGTTTTAAAAACATACCCTTTTTTCCTTGTTTTCATTTTCTAAGTTTCTTAATATGATTGCAGACTACGTGTTCCCGATCTTATAAGGAAAGATCTTCAAGTTAACACGATAACATTTCTTTATGACTTTCCATTAATAAAGTTATTTTCACATTTAGTTGTTGTAACTAAGTCATACTGAGCTACTCATAATGTTTTGATAATTTAGAGTAAGTTTTTCTTTGATATCAGAGATAAATTTATTTATAATCAATGTCTCACTTCTGAATAAAATTTTCGGCTACAAGTCTAGATTTATATCGTTTAGTATGAACGACCTGCTTACACTCAACTGATTTATGTCCTTCAAGCAACTGAATTGTATCCCATATTGACGTTCAAGCATTGGTTTCAGCTCTCACAACATCAATGCATTAATCAAAATGATAGCATGTAATAGCATGTGAATCGGAAACCGAATCTTTACCATTCCATATCAAAATCACATTTCTGCAAATAAATCACTTAATCATCATGAATAAATCTCTTTTTATCGCTATGACCTTATTATTGTTGGTTCATGTGGGAAATAATTTCTTTATCGACAATAGTTTCGTTATGGGGTAGTGAATAAATAATTTGTGGTCCTTCGTTATTTAACAGTTGGACAATAAGAAGATTCACAACGTTGTAATAGTTTTAGAAAAATGAATCATTATGTGACTTCGTAATTAAGCAGATGTATTTGTATACTCCCAAAGACTATACCATCGCTAAATGGTTTTACATTTTGGGTTTCAATTGGTTAGGACATTAAAATATACCCTTTGGATTATTCAAGAAAGCCAATAAACACTAATACCCTTTATGACTGTCGTTTTTTTATCAATGTATAAATGTTATTAACATATCATGAAATTGACAAATATATATATCAACCATGATGTTTTGGTGCGAAAATGTAATTTTTGTAAAAATCATGTAAAAACACCAAGCGTCATTATTAGGTGGAACCCCAAATTACGAAACATTAAAACTTAAAATCATGTTGTTTTTTTTTGTTTTTTTTTTCATCCTTATTTTGTGATATATCTCCGAAATAACGACATGAATGTTAATTTAGACGGTGATTGTACACATCGATATGCTCGTAAATAAAAGACACGATTATTGTATACAATCAACGGAGAATCACGAGTTCTAACACACAATCATTGTCAAAACAAAAAAAAAATCCACCGAAAGTTGTTCGTTTTTATCTTTAACTATAAAAGAATTATTGACTATGATCTTACACATGTTTTGCTTAATGAAATATCTATATGTTGTAGTGATGTAAACATGGATATTATGATCTTAACTCAAATTTTTATTGTATGTGTTGAATTCATTAGTATGTATGACCTTTTAAAATCAAGACTCATATCTTTGTCCAACTATCGTACTGTAGCGCCCCCAAAGCTAACAGCTGGCTAATCCAAGAGATTAACGAATAAAGAGGCACTAAGGATCTAAAACATTTACTTAACCATTCAATTTAAGAAATCTGCTATAAAACGTAACCCACAAACTAGTCCCGCTCTGAAATATATATATATATATATACAATAACTCCTCTCAAATGATACATATACAATAGTAATTTGGTTTACAAATATAATATACAACATAATAAACATAGCCGAAGTTAATCAACTAACGAAACTCAACCCCTGAAGCTTTCGCTGCGCAAATCTGATCTGTCTCTGAAACTGAAAGTGGGAAAGGGTAAGCACATCATCCCTAAAAGGGGTGCCCAGTAGGAATAACATTTAACTTTCAAGTAATCATGGCAACATTTGGAATACAATAATGTTTTCCCAAACATTAAAAAGTGACCAAGTCACTGAAATAACAAACATGTATATGGACAAACTCCTTCTTCAAACAATGTATAATATGGTGTCAACCAGTTACACACCTAGCTAATAATATTGTAGTGTATCGCCCTAGCCATAACATAAAAGCAGAAAGTAAGTAGGTATAAATATGAAGGAGCGTATCCTATATACCACAAGTGAAAATTCTTATTTCCCATAACAATTCATTTGACAAACAAATATTACAAGTCCTTTCCAAACCATGGAAAGATTAACAAAATCAACAGAATTATCTTAATGCAATTTAAACAAAGCATGGAATGCAGAAACAGACAATGCATGAGTTTGTTAAGCATAAACTTTTGTAAAAGAAGAACCAATGGTTACAAAAGAGTTAAATGTATTCCCACCTCTTTTGATGACAAACCACGCCTACCTCGAGATCCACGATCCAATGGTTCATCCTTTGAATCGATCGTTGTTAATAACTAACTGTTAATCATACAAGCACTCTAAGAGTTTAGCCAAAAGGCTCACATAAGGCTCATAACATAGTTTCGTATAATTCTCTAGTTATAGGCTAAGTGAACTATCTAATGGTTCTAAGCCCATATATGGTTCTACACCTTTTCATTATCCATCTTTAGCATATTAAAGGTTTACTATTCCGATTAGATAGGTTCTATAGTCCATTAGCTAAGTCTTATGAGTATCTACAACTTTTTAGAAAAAGCCAAAGGCTAATTCGGACCACAAGTTCCAATTCATAAAAATAGGGAAACTAGTCTTAAGCCCAAGTCTATCAAACAAGCCCATTAACTAAAGTCCAGTCCATCTGAGTCAACTAACAGTCAATCTGACGGTCACAGGTCAACTAACAGTCAACGTCTAAGCCAGGTCAATAGTCAAAGTTTTGGTCAAATAGTCAAGGTCAGGTCAATTGTCTAACTCGGTCAACTGAGTCTACTCAGGTCAAAACAGGGAAATCAGTGAGTCACAACGACTCAACTCAATTAGACTAACTGAGTCAGCTAAACAATTTAGTCAGACATCTGACTGGGATGACTAGCATGCATACTTCTATTGCAGACCAAGTTCAACTCTATTTCTTATATTCTCAACTTCTTTATTAACAAAGCAACTTCAATGCAAATACATGACAACAATTTTGATTACCTGCAATTGCAGCTTTAAGCAACACTCCTTTTACAATCAGCTAGCTACAATACTAATCTACCTAACAACAGCAACACTAGGTCTACAACCTGCACCTGCAATCACCCTTCAACAACAACTGCATGATCCTGCACATACTAAACCAACTTCAGTTCCATTTATTGTACAAAACCATTACTTGTATCTCCCTCTGATCTTAACACCACCAGCACCTAGTTTCTATACCTCCACCAGCCACTCATATCCCCTGTAACTTCAACAGCACCACTTCGACTTATAACTCAACCCAACAATCTCTAATCCATTCTCAACCTTCAGCCAAACTGAAATCTTCAATTCCTAAACTACAACACAACCTAACTCAGATCCATTACAGCCACTATCTGCACTCCATAACTTCATAATTCTTCACAGACAACACCACCATACCCATTTGTATCCCTAACTCAAAACTCAAGTCTTCATGGAAACTCATTGCAACCATTCTTTCTCAGAACCAACAACTCCAACTTCCAATTCTCCATTAAACACTTCTTACTTCAGTTTAAGCAACTCAACACCATTCTTCAAATCACAGTTCAATATCCAAATTTCACAGACATCAATTACATCTATACTTCAGTAAATATAGCAATCTTACTTCAACATCATATACACAAGCTCAACTATGAAATTGAATAGTCTACTTATATTAACTCAGCAAGACAATTACCTCAGATATCTGCCTCTTGTTTGAACCTTACCATTAAATTCATCATCTTCAAATTGAATTCGTAACTACCCTAACAGTTCTAAACAACTTCAGAACATGATTAACAACAACCCATCCGATCTTTAACCATCAGCAACTCAATTACCCATCCATTTCATCTTCTCAATCTTTTCTGCAATTCCGATGAAACCCTAATTCTAATTTGGGGAAGAACAGGACATAAACTCTAATTTCTCCAATTCTTCACGAACAGCTCATATCAACCAATTAACTTCTTCCCGTTCCTCAATCCTCTAAACCCAGTCCTCAATTCATCTATCAATCCCATGAAAGCCTAAATCGAACCCAAAACCCTAATCCTCCATTCTTCTTCTTCACAGAACCCTAACTCTATAACTTTCTCGAATTGAGATCTTCTTTATAATTAAATCCTGTAAATTGACATGACCGACTTCATCTTCAGGTTATAACCTTCAAACCCACCTTTAATTTCATCTTAATCATCACCAATTCGAAACTCCAATTCTTATTCACAAAAAACCCTAACTTGGTTCTCTGATTCATCTTTTCTTCTTCATCAACAACAGCCTCGACTCATCCATCATCTATACAACTCCATCAATTGGTTCTCTCGAACTGATTCACAACCTCACTCTCAATCGATAAATCTATCGCAGAAAAGAAGAACATGAGAAGAGAAGAAACTGAAGAAAGAAGAAGAATAAAGAAGGGGAAAAAGAAATGAGAATGAGTTTATCCTCTCGGCTAGATTGGGGATAAGGACGACCAAGATGTTAAAGGCACCCGAGAAACAGACAAGGGCAACCAGGCGGCTATGATGAGAAAAGACAATTTTACCCTTCGTACTTATCTGAAGATATTTTCTTTGTCCGGTATCCGAATGACACGTTCAATTAGTCCATTATGCGTAACTTTTCGAGATCTATCCAATAGTACTAATTTCGTACCTAGATCTTTGTTAGAATAATTCATAATAATTAACGTTCGTGTTAAACTAATCGAGTTATTAGCGGCTAAGACGTCTCTTAACTAGTCTAATAGCGTTGACGAGCTTGAGGGTCTTTACACGTACATTGTCTTTTTTTTTGCTAATAAAATAAGTGAATTATCTCTGTCCTTCGAGATTTAACTGATTTTATAGATAGTGACTCCAATAGTTGTGATGTTCAAAAGATCAACATCCATTTCAATAAGGATCATGCTTAAAAAATTCTTAATATCAGAATTCCAAGATATGACTATAAGAAAATAAGATCGCCACTATTAAATGTTACATATTCACTATAAACTCCTTATACAAAAAAATGATCAAAAATCAGAGCCCGCAACATTCAAATAATCCTCTTCAAGGGAATCAATGGTTCAAGTTGTGGCATATGGAAGTTCGTTACAGAGTTAAACAAATTCTATGGAATAGTGTCATGAGATGGAGTTGTGGTTATCAATTTTTTGTAATAGATCCTGGGTTTAAGTTGGTCTTCTAGTCAACAAGAGATTAGCCAAATTCAGACATGACATTAGTAATCTGTGCAATTTTGGTAACCAAGAAGAACAAACAAGTACTCACTTGTTGAGTAAATTCCACTACACATATATAATTTGGTTTGGCGTCTCAGCTGCCCTACATCATCCAAAGAATTTATTATACTTCTCTCAAGGACTGGATTATTTCTTGGTTTGCAGATAAAAACTATATCGAAGCTACTAACAAATATCTTGTAAACATAGCTGTCTGCGCCATTTTTCAAATATGGAAATCAAGATGTAAAAAGGTTTTTGGAATAAAATGTACCGTATCCTAGAAGCATTGTGCATATGATAAAAAACTACATAAATTCCATGTGCATCCATAACATAGTTAATAGCAGAACAACCATAAATTTGGAGGGAAAATGGAAGAAACCTCCAGAAAATTAGATCAAGATAAACATCGATGCTTCTTTCTTATCTAATAATAGTAATGTAGGGTTTGCTTCATTGTCCGTGATTTTGCAGAAAGATTCATGGCAGCAGTAGCCTACTCAGAAAGAGCCACACATGTGAATCAAACGAATTCTCGGTGCTTCTGAAAGCTCTCAATTGGAGTAAAGACTTTAACTATCAGAAGGTTATTATATAAGAAGAAAATATGTTTGTGATAGGTTTTTGAAATGTAATGTAGAGGGTTTTAAATGAAAAATCAAAACATCGTTTCTGATTTCCAGAAAACACTTAAGAGTCCGGTGTCATGTAAAGTTTATTTCTAAAAAAGATCTTGTAACAATGCATCTGATTGGCTTGCAAAATTAGCTAGGACTAGTACTAGGTATCAAACTTGGTGGCATGAACCCCAAATGTGATCACAAACATACTGACTCAGGAGATCATGATTTAAGTTGTAGTGGGTTGTATGTGGCTTATAACCTTTCTCTTTTAGATCAATAAATCTTCTTCTTTCCAAAAAATAAATCAAAAATATATGATGCAAAGCAAAGTTTAGATCCACAGTAGTCGGTGAGTTGTAAATGCTTGCCAACATAGTATTTCACTAGCCTTCTTTATGCTTTTCTTATGGGTGACCCGTCCCTTACAATTTGGTCAACCAATATTAAACTGTTCCACTTTACAAAGAATGAGTAGTCAACTATAGTAGTAGTCCTCCGTGGTAATCATCTTTCTTCCCATTTGGCAAAATAAAAATCGGCCACTCAAAGTTCTTGCCATTTCACACTCTAGGCGTCGTTTGTTTTCTCCAACTCGCCATAATCCGTAACCAAAATTCATTTCATGTCGCGTCTGATTCATAATGTATGCGACTGCGCCATATACATAATTACGCAAGGGTGATCCGTGATGATGATCACTCTTTCTCGTTCACACCTCACACTAAAAAAAATACCTTCACATCCAAACAGTCCCTTACCAAATCCCGTACTTCCGCGCGCGGCTTCTTTGAATGGAAGTAAAGTGGAGTTAGTTACAATTTTTATTCCGATAATACCCTCAAGTTGGGTAAGTACCGACCAAATTCATCAGGGTATTTTTTGAGTTTTTATTTTCTTTCTTAAAACCAGTAACAATGAAATTTATGAAATGCCCATTTTATGTAAAAGTAAAATCAAAGATGAAAAGGTTTCTCTTGTTTTCCTGCCAGTCTAATGGAAATTTCCTAGTGGAATTTCCTAACAAAATGCAAAAAAGAAAAGAAAAGTGTTTTCTTTTTCATGAATAAGCAAAGCCAAAATCTTTATGAATTGGCCTAATTTCTTATGCAAGCAAAATAAAATTTCATGGTTTCACAACACAGTTTTGGTAAAGTTTGGCAATTAGCCATTACTGAAGCTAGTTGTGTATTAAGTCAACTATTTTTTGAATTTTGTATATAAATATCAGTACAGATTCCATCTTAAAACTTACACTTAAAATAATATCTATTCCTTCTTTGTCAATCCATTGGTGATTGGACCATAAGCTAGCTTAACACCCATTAATGGCGGTAGAATCAAGGGTCTAACTTGTTCTGCTGGAGAAGTAAAGGAGTTGCTCTGTTGCTGTACAGATTTTTTCTCATTCGTTAAGGTAAAAAAAAATGATTTTAATTTTCTTAATTCAACTTATTTGACTCATTTTCTTTACTACTTTTGGCTTAAACTACGGTTCTTGGCATTCGGGTTTGACGATTTTTACTTGTTTTTTAAGAACTTTACAGAATCAAAATCTTGATTTTTTGTTTCTTGCTTCTCCACGTGTGTGAATTCTCCAATTATAAAAAAGTTGATACCTTGAGTAATTTTTTGCCATTTCAAGATTTTGTCAATGGGTTTCTTGATTTCTTAGGGAAGGTAAAGAAAGCTGTGGGTTTGCCTTCTTTGTTGCCATTAAAGATGGACGTTTAACGGTGTCGCGTCCTAGAAGTAGAAATTAATGAAACTAAAACAATGTACTTAGATTGTTTGTTTAGTCTTAAACCCATGTGAACTTTAATGCATTTTGAAGTCAAGGTTTCCTTAAATGTGTTAGTTTTGCACAGGATTCATTGTTCTCTCATATTCAACTCACTTGGTCTCAAACTGCTTTCTTTCTTCTTTTCAGTTCATACCGGAATTCAGCAAAGTGTTTCCTATGTTCAAATTTGGATTTGGGTTAGTTTGAAGTTTTGAGTTTGATTAATTTCATCATTTCTTAGATTGTCGCTTGAACGCGGGATATGGGGTTCATTCGCACTCCGGGATCAAGAAGTGGGGATTACTTGGATGCAATTCTCACAGATTATCCCGGTGGAAGGCCTAAAGCCAGAGTTCAAAGAAACAATTCACCGTCACGTCTTGTTACTGCTCTAACATTCCTTCAATTCGCTTTTGCAATCTATGCAACTTTCCTTCTGTACTACATGAGTCCTACAATTGATTTACGCAGCAAACCAGACTTAGCATGGGCTACAAAGATTGCGCAGCAATGGAAACAGTACATTATTCCGCCCCACGTCTACGGGCGTTCCCAAGAGTCGCTTTCCATTCTTGGTACCGAAATTCAACCGATATCAGAGGTTTGTGAACATGAGAGTATCGATTTCGAGCAGAAGAAGTCGACTGATGCTGTAATGATCAAGTTCAAGACTGATCTTTATAAAGAGGTTCTGGATTTCCAAAGCAATACGGTCGGGACGGAGACGCTCAACGAGCTTCTGGCAATGAACTCGAGATGGAAACTGGGAGGACCCGAAGTCCCGAAAGTAACCGTAATCTTAAATCATTTCAAGAGAAAAACTCTATGTTCTCAACTTGATTCTTTGCTTCATCAGACCCTTCCGTTCCACAACATTTGGGTGCTCTCATTTGGTAGCCCGAATGAGCTTTCGCTGAAGAGAATCGTAGAAAGCTACAATGATTCTAGAATCAGCTTCATAAGCTCAAGCTATGATTTCAAGTACTACGGAAGGTTTCAAATGGCGTTGCAAACGGAATCCGATCTTGTTTACATTCTTGACGATGACATGATACCTGGCAAGAAGATGTTGGAGATATTATCTCATGTCGCAGGGACTGAAAAGTATAAGAATTCAGTTTTAGGAAGTATTGGGAGGATTTTGCCATTCAGACAGAAGGATTATACATTTCCAAGCTATAGAAAGTTCCGGTCCAAGGAAGCAGGAATTTATTTGCCTGATCCAGCGTATGAAATCACAGTCGACAAAATCGTGCAAGTTGATTTTCTATCCAGCTCATGGTTTTTGTCAGCTGAGCTTATTAAAACACTCTTTATAGAGACACCATTTACCTTCATGACCGGTGAAGATCTGCACCTCAGGTATGTATTCGTCCTTATCGAACGAGTTTCTTTCGCTTTACGTAGTCACGTCACCTGTACTTATAAACGCTATTGTATTCTGAATCATGCACAGCTATCAGCTTCAAAAGTATAGAGATGCAGGTTCGTTCGTGCTTCCAGTTGACCCAAATGACAAAGAAACTTGGGGCGATAGTGAACATAGACTCGCTTATGTATCCGAGACAACCGTGATTTTTAAAGACATTATTACGGTTCGAGACGATCAATGGTGGAAAGCTCTGTCAACAGGATATATGACTCAATGGGCAGCTATGCATCCACAAAAAATAGATGCACTTTTTTATGCGCATTCGCTTGATGAAGTGAAAGCTCTTTCACCTCTTCTGGAGAAGTTCAGGTCCACTGTTGGAAAGAAAGCTTATATTGCAGTTTCTGGAGGGAACTTCTGTCCCTGCAAAGAAGCTGCAGAAGCTTTGAAGTGGCCAAAGTCAGTTTGCAAAGAGAGGAGATTCAAAATCTTTGATTTAGGCGTTGGAGCGCTTTCTGGCATATCGAAATCTGAGGTTCCTGTTGTGCAATCTGTGTACTCAAGTATGAAAGGTTTGCTAAAAATTCACAACCCGAGCGTTCTGATTACAGTTGACGATATCGATACAAATGTTCGGAAAGCTCTGACAATGGCATCAGAAGCTAACTTAAACCTGTCAACATTGGTTTTTCTACCACGAGTTTCTGTTTCAAAGGTGCTCTGGATGCCCGATTTACGATCAACTGCACTTCCAAGTAAGAGACATATAACTTCTGTTCTGCTTATATCGTTTATTTGCAATTGCATGTTGTGAAAGGCGAGCTAGGCGCACAAGTCATGTAGGGGGCGCCTAGCACATAAAACGCCCAAGGCCATTATTTTGTTTTTACTGGGCGTCTAGGCTCGCCTCGCCTGGCGACTCACAAAACTAGATTTATAGAACTCCAATTTTCATGGTTTAGCTGGACTGAACTCCCATTTTAATTGGACTGAACTCCCATTTTCATTGTTTGTTCATGCAGACTGGAACAGAATGCAGCTGTCTATAAATATCATCACCCAAAACCGTGCTTCGTCTCTGACAAGACTTCTGAAGTCTCTCAAGGACGCATACTACGTCGGGGATAAGATTCCAATAAGCTTCAACATGGACAGCAAAGTGGATGAGGAAACTATAAAGCTTGTAAACTCATTCGATTGGCCTCATGGACCTAAAATACTTCGCAGAAGAATCATTCAGGGAGGACTAATCCGAGCTGTGAGTGAGAGTTGGTATCCGTCATCTGACGATGATTTCGGTCTCTTACTGGAAGACGATATCGAAGTCTCTCCATATTACTACTTATGGGTCAAATATGCGCTGTTAGCGTATCATTATGATCCACAAGTATCACTCCCAGAGCTTTCCTCCATTTCTCTCTACACACCACGGTTAGTTGAAGTGACGAAAGAGCGACCCAAGTGGAATGCGACAGAGTTTTTCAAACATATACATCCCAACACACCTTATCTTCATCAACTGCCGTGCAGCTGGGGATCCGTTTTCTTCCCTAAACACTGGAGAGAATTCTACGTGTACATGAACATGAGATTCACAGAAAATGCGAAAGAAAATCCAGTTCAAATTCCGAAATCAAGAACTAATGGATGGCAAGCTTCTTGGAAGAAGTTTTTGATTGATTTGATGTATCTAAGAGGATACGTAAGTCTTTATCCAAACTTTCCTAACCAAGCAAGTTTCTCGACGAATCATATGGAACCGGGTGCTCATATTAGTGCGAAAGACAACATTGTTAAGCATGACAAGACCGATTTCGAAGTGCCGTTGCTGATGGAAGATTTCCGCGGGTTGTTGCCTGGCAATAAATTGCCTTCGGCTTCGAAACTACCGGCTGTGAATCTGTTTAACCAAGCACTTTCTCTGAAAAGAATGAAAACTGCAGGAGCAAAACTAGGACAAGACGTTATCAGTTGTGACAGTGCGACAGAAGTTGTTGCTGTTGATCATGAAACTGGTTTGCCTAGTCATTGCGCGAAGTTCTGATTTCTTAATTGCTTTCGAATTCTTTGTTGTGTATCTTCTTCATGTAATCTTAGATTTGTTTTTGTTCTTTTATATATTTGTCAATCAAAATTATGAAATTCACTGATTTTTGTACTTCCAGAGCATCTTCCATTGTATAGCGCAAACCTACTCATTGAGACCCTTTCTGCTGTAATCAAGTAGGATTTAAAAAAAAATGAAAAGTGAACCTGACGTGAATCAAACACGCAACCTTCTGATCTGGAGTCAGACGCGTTACCATTGCGCCACAGATCCAATTGTTGACTAATTCGAAATCTGTTAAAATATGTACACAGGAACATTTCTTCGGTCCTAGCACTTCAACCAGGATCAAACTATGCTTTTGACTTTGATTCTTAACCACCGGCAGAAGTGACCCCAAGATAGTTGTGACATCAACAACAAACAACCCATATTAGACCGATTTACCCCTCGTACAGTCGTACCTGGTACCACTTTCAAAACGCCATCGTGGTTGCTTTGTGGCCAAATTGTAAGTTCAAGTTGACTTGACTCGGATCTGGAGACGCTAGACAGAATAATTGGAGGTGAACATTCCCAGATTCTGAGGTTGTTTCTTCTGGCCACGTGCCACGGCTATTTACTTTCGTGGGACAACTAATTTGCACCAGTGGGTCCAGCTAGTCCCTTCGTTGTACATTCTCTCAAATTTATTTTGAATAAAAAGCAAGGGTAAAAACGTCACAAATGTAGTAAATAACAAGGGTAAAATGGTCATATAATTTAATGTCCTTCCTTCGGAAAAACCGATCTTGTTTGCAGAAAAATACAATTTACACTCCTCTCTTGTTTCTTCTTCTTTCTCCAAATCTCAACGACTCCATCTTAATTTTCTCTCTCTCTCTGAATTCAATTCGAACCCTAAATTTTGTAAGTTTCTTACTTAATTTATTACTTCTGTTATGTGTTTTTATTTATTAATAAGTTTTAGGGTAACATCTGATTTACTCATGTGGATCTATGAAATGAATTGTTGATGTTTGTTACCTTCATTATGCGCAATTTCTAGGGTTTTGTAGGATTTTTCTGTTGAATTCGATATAATCTGGACACTGTCTATTAATCCTGGAAGTATGATCTCTTTGAATTAGTTAGGGTTTCTTGATAGCTATAGTTTATGATTTTAGTCAGTGCACTTTTGATGATATCTTAAGTTAGAAGGTATAAATTGGGAAATTTTCCATTTATGGTTAAAATTTGTTGCCTTAATTGAAGTTATCCTGAACTACCATTAAAACAACTTCTGTTTCTGTTTCTTTTTATTTTGTCAATTTTAATAACTTTTTCTTCTTTTTTCTGGTTTTGTAGAGGATAACATTAATTGCAAATTAGTAGATCAGTTCAGCATTTTTGGAAAAACAACAGATCTTTTGATATCGATTGGTCATTGGTGTGTGTTAATTTTACTGATTCTTTTTGGGGATACTATTTCTGTGCTATATCAATGCTGGTGGTGAAATTTTGAGTCAAGTGGCATTACCATTTCATGATGGGTACCCCACACCGCAGGTTTGTTTTCATTCTATTGTCTCGTTAACTTTTTTTCATCTTAAACTTTCTTCGAGTAGTTGCTTACTTTGTTAGTGTTTGGTTTGCAGAGATGCTCCTAAAAAATCAAATGATAGTGCTAGACTTGTTATAACTACAATAATGGGAGTTGTATTTGGGTTTTTTATTGGTGTTTCGTTTCCGTCTGTTTCAGTTAGTAAGGTATGTAATATTGGTATAGAGAATTGTTTTTATATTCGATGGTTTACATCTCTCTTGTGCCATTTCTGATTCCATTATGTATGCAGTTTAATCTAGGCCTTACAACGTCTGTTCCCGTGTCCAATACTAATACATTCGCAGTAAGTCGACCTATGGATCCAAATAGTTCAGCTGATATAAAGGTACTCGGTCAGTTTTTTCTTATCTCCTTTTGGATACATTTATATACTTGTTCTTGATACTTATTACATAAACAATAAGACACATACTTTTTGGAAATGTTGGAAGACACCATTTCTGTAAGATAGAATAAATTTATTAGTCATTTACTTCTCTAATTCTGGTCGATCTGCAAAAGAGATATGTGAATACCAAGAGGAAACAACAAACACGTAACCAAGACCCCATACCCAAGATTCCAAATAAACGAATTTGTAGCAACATATATGGTATATCAGGATACACCCTCTCAAGAAAGGGAGTTGAGAGGCAAACAACTCGATTAAATTTGATTGTGAAGTAATGCATTCTGTATCTCGCTCAGTTGCATGAACATTGTATGCTGATTACGTTACAGCTTAACAACTTGGTGCTTTGAATTATGGTTCCAGGTATATGTCCCTACAAATCCACGTGGAGCCGAGTTACTTCCTCCCGGGATCATTGTTTCTGAAACTGATCTATACTTGCGCAGATTATGGGGAGATCCCAATGAGGTAAGTGATGCATTTTTCTTATCACGTGTTAGATGCTTGGCTTTGGAGTTTTACTTTTCCTCTTTGCCTGTCCTTATTGGGACTTGTGATTTATGTGCTTGATTATCTGCCTGTGAATATTTCTAGAGGCATGAGTAGATAGGGTGTCAAGCAGGCATAATTTTTATGAACACGAGACTGAAGAGTTTTAGCTGTAACCAATAAGGTTTCAGTTTTATATGCATGTTAATTAGTTTCTGAAGAATGAGACTTTTTGTTCATTTTTACCAATGGTCTAAACTCTTAAACTTGCAGGATCTGCCCATCAAGCCTAGGTACTTGGTGACATTCACGGTTGGGATCGGTCAGACCAAGAATATTGATGCAGCAGTTAAAAAGGTTAATCAGCAAAAAAAATAAGTCCTTTTTTTTTAAATATTGATCAGAGACTAAACATCTCCCTTTCTTTTCATTTCGTGGTAGTTCTCTTCGAACTTCACAATTTTGCTATTTCATTATGATGGCAAGACTAGTGAATGGGATCAATTCGAGTGGTCAAAGCGTGCAATCCATGTTAGCATAAGGAAGCAAACAAAATGGTATAGCAACATAAATTTATCTTGTCATTACTTTTACTGGATCTTCTATTTTTTCAGTTAGACGTTATAAGAATTTCAATACTGCTTTTAGTTTATGTTGGCTGTTACGATTTTTCTGAATGTTACAGCATTTGATTTTTATACTATGTGTAGCTTTGTTGACATGCACGTTGTTTATAACTTGAATAGGTGGTATGCAAAACGATTTCTACATCCAGATATAGTATCATCTTATGAGTATATTTTTATTTGGGATGAAGATCTAGGAGTTGAGCACTTCAATGCAGAGCGGTAATAATTCTGTGTTTTTCAGTTACTTGAGGCGGGTGTCTTACCATATGTATGTATCTTCTCATTTGTTTTTACTTTTTATACATTCATCCAGGTATATCGAATTGGTAAAGAAGCATGATTTGACCATCTCTCAACCAGGTCTTGAGCCAGATAAAGGATTGACATGGCAGATGACAAAGAGGAGA
The DNA here is from genome assembly GCA_023531105.1 of Papaver atlanticum. Lineage (NCBI taxonomy): Eukaryota > Viridiplantae > Streptophyta > Magnoliopsida > Ranunculales > Papaveraceae > Papaver > Papaver atlanticum. The sequence continues at coordinate 911,582 of JAJJMB010016078.1, forward strand.
GGAGATAGTGAGGTTCACAAGTAGGATTTTTGTCCACTTGATCAAAATGTGTATACTGTTGTAGCATTTGTTATCTTAAATACTCAATGTGTGTGAACTACATTTGTTCAGGGAAACAGAAGAGAAACCAGGCTGGTGTTCCGACCCACATCTACCACCGTGTGCAGCGTATGTGTAAAACATTATTAAACTTCTTGAATCCAATAGTATTGTTGTTTTCTTATATCAAATATCTGATTCGGTTATTCTGCGTTGATGCAGCTTTGTGGAAATAATGGCACCTGTGTTTTCTCGTGATGCATGGCGATGTGTTTGGCATATGATTCAGGTATCCTTGTAGGTTTTACATATCTGCTCCTTCATTTGAATTTCGATATCTCCACTTGAGGGATCATATAGATGTGGATGAAATAATTTGTTTCACTTATAAGTAAAAGAATTTGTCTCTGCTTGTAGAATGATTTGGTGCATGGATGGGGATTGGACTTCGCATTGAGAAGATGTGTTGAGGTTAGTGGTTTATGCTATATTGCTGAAGTGTATTTATAGTAAACCAAGGTGGCAAGGCATATGATCAAATTCTCTGGTGTATGCATTTTGGATTATGCCACTGTTAAATAGTCCTTGCAACCCCTGCGATGGAGTTGATAGTGAATTGATGGCAGTTATCCAGCTTATAAATGTTTTACCTTTTTTTTGTGATGTTTCGAAGTTGTTGTAGCTGGTTGATGAGTTACTATATTGCTGGTTCATCTCATTTTGAACTTGAGCACTCAGTCTTGTATTAGGTTATCAAGGAGAAGTTTTACTAAATTCCATTTTCATTTTGTGTTAACACTGTCTCTGTTTTCTATGCAGCCTGCACATGAGAAGATTGGGGTGGTTGATTCTCAATGGATCATTCATCAAGTTATACCATCTCTTGGGAGTCAGGTCAGAACCTGCTATTCACATTTGATTTGTTGGCCTTTTCTTCTTTTTGATTAATTTGGTTGAAAATGTTGATGTATGCTTCATATCAACATTTTGTTTGGAGATCAGATTTGAATAATTTGGGTCTAAACATTGATCTGATTATTCAGTAGATTGGATGGCCACTTAACTCTAGAGCTGAACCGACTCAGAAAAGATACAAAGAATAATTAGATCGAAATGCAATTGGAATTAAACCATAAAAATAGGTGACACTTTTACTTGCTGTACATACTCTAATTATGGCGGAAGATAAATATTAGATGATTTAGTAATGGTTTGCATTATTTTAAGAGCACTTGAACTGAGAGAGCAGGTAGAATTCCCTATAGTGGGTCGTTTTATCTTAAGAGTACTGAACTTGAACTGAGAGAGCAGCCAACCAAATCTGGTGAAATGGGCCCTTTAGATGAGGGCAGGTGGTTTTGGATTCATAAACTCCCAAGTCCCATGTGGATAATGATTCAGTTGTTTGTGCGAGAAGTTACAGTCTTTGCTCATGTGTAGAATGACTTGCTAAGGAACTTTTTTTTTTTTTGGGTGGCAAATTATCATCTTTTTTTTTTTTTCATAATCTGATGATATTTGCACTACTCACTTTCTACTGATTTAATCTTTAATAGTTCTCAATCCAATTTGTCTTTTTTCAGTTTTTTAAATCCAATTTGTTTTGCCAATTTGCAGGGTGAATCAGATAAGGGGAAAGCACCATGGGAAGGAGTAAGTTGCCACTATTTTTCCTTATATTATTCTCAAAGATATAGATCTGATATTACTTTCACCCTTATGATATGTCTCAGAGCAATTCCCTCAGTGATTAATTTGGGCTTAAAACCTGTAGCAAATTGAATAAAAAACCTTGAAAAAGAAAAGCTCTGGAGAGATCAAAGATCTGGATACTAAATAGTAACATTTTATGTATTTTTCTCTCTATATTAACTAATAATGTACTATCTCTGCCATTTGTCAGGTGAGAGAGAGGTGCAGAAGTGAGTGGGCAGAGTTCCAACATCGACTTTCACGAGCAGACCAAGATTACCTGACACAAAAGGGGAAAGTGGGGTAAAGTAGAGTTTCAGCGCTCATATTATGCTGCTGATCTACCGCGAATACCTTGAATCCTTCTTTTACCCTCTTGGTATTGAAGGTCTAGAGGAGAGTTCGATTCTTTGGTGAAATTTTCTTCCTCAGGAAAGAAATGTGGTACTAGACCTATGAAATTTCATTTTACTGATGTATCCACGTAAGTATAGGAAGAACATTTCACTTTCTGTTCATAAACCAATACCTCAAGTATAGGTCCATTTTACTTTTCTCTTAAAGCCTTTTTCTTTTTTTGTCCCCACGGTAATCTCCAGGACCTGCTTATGATTGTTACTACTTAGCCTGAATATGTTGTTGTAGTAGTTTATGGTATAAAAATGGCATTTAGGCTCTTAATTTAGTTTGTGTATTTTATCTTCCAAGACAGTTTTGAGTTATATGTTTAGTTGCCAATATAGTCGGAAAAGAACTCTACAGAAAGGCAGTTCGAGCTACCTCTGATCATGATACACATATACATGAGTTTGGGTGTTTGTGTTTGAGTTTGCTTCTTGATTCATCTATGGAAAGCCTTTGCACATCCACTGCGAGTGGATTAACGGAAACTCTAGTATTTCTTTATCTTCTTCGTTTGTTTGATATATAATTGGTCTTTCAGTTCCCTTCTCTTTTTTTTTTTCATATAAGTACCAGAATTTAGTGAAACTAAACTCTCCACATAACTCCCCCGACACACCGCGATTGTCCATAAGTATAACCATCGTCAAGGCCATTGATATTCAAAAACTTAATTCTGTCATTCTTTTGGTCGTATATACCAAAACGTCCTTCGACCAGTATCAGAATATCACCATTTATAAAATACCAATAGAGCTTTAGCCCGTGTGGATCATTAGTAATTCTTTCTTGGGCAGTGGTGAATAGCTTAGTCCAAGATTCTCTCACTCCATAATTTTGCATTACCCATACATCAACTCGAGCAGTATGGACACTACAAATTATGCAAAGGGAATCTCCTAACACTTCAAGATAACATCTGCTATCAGGTGTACGTAGCACAATTTCTTCTGGAAAAGGCAAATTCATGAACTTCTCACTGCTAATATCAAAAACAACAATGTTTTTGGAGATTTCGCCGGTGGTGGCGTTAGCAAGTGTCCAATGTAAAGCACCGTTCAGAAGCAGACCTGCTAGTTCCCTAACACAAGGGATGTCTTTGACAAGTTTTCGAGATGAACATGATCCCATGATAAACATACCAACTTGTAATCATTAATTTTGCTATCGTAACCAAAACCATAGGAAACCCACCGAAGATGATTGTCAAGTGGTGGCAGTATAATTTCCTTGTACTCTGTAGTTGATGGGTTCCAAATAATTGGTGTATCACAGACGGGGACAATTAAACAAAGCAAGCCATTACAAGATCCCACAATATCTAGGTAAGGATTCCTAATTCCGTTCTTTACTGACACTGGATAATTCAATCGAACAACTGGTTCACACTTGCGTGATGATAACCCTGATGATATTGAATCATAATCTACTACATAAAACGGATTTGTACCATCCCTGCGGATAGCATCTCTGATCATGATTCTAGGGTTTTTGCTGGTACGAACGAGGTGATGCTTGATGAATGTAGGACTGTTAATATATCTACACCAACTCTCGCATACTGACTTGAAACGTGAGATGGATTTTACTGGTAACCTTAATATAATATCTTCTTCGATCTCTCCCGGAATGCTGGAGCTTGACATTGCTGCTACGTTTTCACGTCAAGTTGTAATTCTCTTCCGTACCGTGGTTATCATCATGGGTTTTTTATAGATGAATAATTTCTAAAGAATCTTGCCAGGGGAGTTACTGATTGAACACAAGCTTGGGCTTGGGCCAACTATTTCGTCCAATAGCGAAATTTGTTAAAAAAATAAATACCCACAGTCCTAATCAAAATCTAAGATACATATTAGTATGTTTGTGTTGGTAGAATAACAAAATAAAAATCTTGTTTTTGATCGGTTAAAAAGAATTAGTGCTTCATCCCTAAGAAATTGTTTTTTTTTTTTCCTATCGAGATTCCCTGGAAAGAAATTGTTTAATTAGCTAAAGGGGTTTATCATCACAAAATTGGTCTAATAACCTTAAAAATCTTATTTCTGGATGTGATGGATGCCTAAAAATAGATACTGTTCTAATATCCAAGAACATAAAAGATACTGTTTTAGTAACCAAATTGGGTAATTAGCCCATAATATTATCTCTCGAATTTCTTTTTATTAATAAGAAAGAAAAATCATCGATAAGAATCAATGAAGAGTTACATTTAGTTTTTCTCTGACTAGAGATTTTAACCAAGGGGGATAATCAGAAATCCAACATTGATCAATCCTCGCCTTCTTAGCTAGGCTATTAGCAACTTCATTTGACTCTCTATGCACAAAGGTGCAATTCCAATCCCTAAAACTTACTAAAAGACTTTGACAGTCCTGAATGACATTATTATTAGTCCATCTAACACTTCCTACATCACCATTTATCGCTTTTACTACATTCTGGCAGTCACCCTCCAAATGTAGCTTTTCCACAGCTGAAGCTTTTGCCCACTTTACTGCTGCTAGTGCTTCAGCTTGCTCTTCATCTTGAGCTATTCCAGACAGTGATTGGGCTCCTCCAAATTACCCTGCATTAGAAAACATCATCAGACCTATGCCCATATAATTATTTGCTTTCAAATAAGCTGCATCAAAATTAATCTTATAAAAGCCATTTTCTAGCATTTTCCAAGGAATTACATTCCTAGTTATTTTTAATGACTTTTTCCTATATTTAATATTTCCCTGTATCTGACTAACCCCATTCATTCGATGAATCAGATCAAATTAAACAAAATAAATAAATAATCAATTTCATCAAAATAATATCAACATCCACATTAAATTACTTCAAGATACAGCGATTACAATAGAAAATATACCTGCGATATTCATATTATTTTGAAGTAACAATCAAGACCAAGACCAAGAACACCAGCTTCACTCTTAACTAGATTGGTTATAGAGAACGGGTCTTTTCGTAAGTGCTTTTATTTTTCTCCCAGACTTTATCTCTTATAGCGCGTTTGGATGCACACTCAGAAGTTGCTTTGCGACTTCTGGAAGTTAAAAAGTCAGAAATCAGTTTGGCAATGATATTTCAGAACGACTTCTAGAAACAAAAAAATCAGGTTTTTGTGAAGCAAAATAATTTTGTTTCTGACTTCTAGTGCGTTTGGATACAAATCTACTTCTGACTTCTAGAAGCTAGGAGCTTGATTCTACTCTTGTGAGAGAAACTTGTAAAAACGGAAGTCAAGAGTGGTACCAAATCCAATAGTCTTTAGATAGACATTAGTCTAATAATTTTAAATTTTAGACTATAGGAAAGCACGACAGTTAATATTTTACAACTTTAAACTGTTTCTTCCCGATTCCAAATAAGTTTATGTTAATGTTAGTTTTAATTTCGACTAGCTCGGTTTATATTTTTAGACAAAAATGATTTAAAATTTATGTTGCTTTAAGTCAGGATGTATTTGGATTCATCACAGTACATTTCGATATTTTTTTTAAAATAAAATATTTAGTATAAGCCAAGATGCATCCAGTTTTATTCTAGTTATTTGTAGCATAATTTTTTCTATCTTAGTTTAAACCAGGATGTAACCGGTTTCATCCTAGCTATTTTTGAATTTTTTTTCTTATTTTTTAGTTTAAGTTAGGTGCATCCAGTTTCATCCTAACTATTTTTTGAATATCTTGCATACCTTTTAGTTTAGGCTAGGATGCATTCAGTTTCATTTTAGCTATTTTTAAATAATTTATTTTTCTTAGTTTAAATCATGATGCATCGAATTTCATCCTAACTATTTTTTGAAAAAAAATTCTATCTTAGTTTAAGTCAGTATGCAATCAGTTTCATCCTAGTTATTTTTCATAATTTTTTTCTTTTTTAGTTTAAGTCAGGATGCAACCAGTTTCATCCTGGTATTTTTTTTCTCGAATTTTTTCTTTTCAAATTTACTATGAACAATGGATTTTGTTTTGTAGAGAATCAAAAATCCTTTTCAAATATATAAGTTTTGTTAAAATCCGACTTATATTTTTTGCAAGTTATGTTGTACTAATTGTTTCCAAATTGTTATATTAGGGACGTTATTGTCTAGGATTTTACCTTCCGTTTCATCCTTTCCAAATGTTTACATATCCATTAGAACCATGTTTTTGGTATTTTTGGGCAATAGACCCAATTTCTCGTTTATCATTGTAAGATACAAAAACAGCATCAGATACAAACTCTAAACTCGTTTGGCACTGCATGACCCATTTTAACTAATTCAGCACATTTCAGTTGCATGTCCCTTGGTGCTAAATGGTTTGTCGGCTTTGTCTCTGCCTTGCATTTCTATCTTTTAGTGTAAAACATTACTAACGGGGTTACCACTTTTTTTTAGGTGGTGGACCAATTTATTGGTGAGAGATGTTTTGTGTTATATGATTTTTGGTACACCCAATTCTATTGGTGAGAGGTGTTTTGTATCCCAATTAGCAGCCTTGCTGATTGATGCGATCAATCATAATACGTGAAGTCTGAACTCTGAATCATCATTGCATCTGCACATAGATTAGACAACATAAGAACTAGTTTTATATATGACTTGGTCTTTGAAACTAAAATGCGTAAATGGGTCACTTTCACTCAGTTGCTTTCTATAAATTTGTTTGATGGAAAGTTTTCTTTCTTTCGATCTTTATAGTTCAGTAGTGGTCATTCTTGGCTGCAACTTTTAACCTAAGAAAAGAATCCTATTAATCTATTATTGGGGCTTGAACCCAATAGGATCTTGGAGCTTAAAATGTTATGTGTAGCCAAAAGATGGATAGGGGACCTCAAGGTATATGAAAAAGTCTAAAGTACTCTTACCTAAATTTCACTATTCATCAGAAAAAAATAAAAAAAAATCCTAAATCTATAATCTTCTCTTCTCCTTCTTCTTCTCATTGACAAATCATGATGAAGATGATAATCATGATATCATTATGATGTAGATCATTAAAAAAAAAACTGAATCTATTATCTTCTACCCATCCTTCTCTTCTCATTCATAAATCATGATGAAGATGAAGATCATAATTTCATCATGATGAGGATGATGATCATAAAGAAAACCCAAAATTATTATCTTCTCCTTCTCCTTCTCATTGATAGATCGTAACAAAGATGATGATCATCATAAAAAGAAAAAACTAAGAAAACCCACCATTTATTTTTGATTTTGAATGGTTAAAAATATGATTCGATGAATTTCGGGTAAAAAGAAAGACAATTTCTGAAGGAGTTTACGGCTGGGAGTTCTTAGATTCCCAACCGAAATTGTTTTTCTAATTTTTTTTGGTTTCCAGAACCAGTTACGGCTGGGTTTTCCCAGCCTTAACTGGTTCCGAAAACAAAAAAAACAAAAAAACAATTTCGGCTGGGAGTTCTTTAATTCCCCGCCGTACATAAAAATTACGGCTTGGAACACCATCAGTCCCAACCGTTTTTTCGCTCTACGGTTGGATCGACAAATTATCCCAGCCGAAAAAGTGTAGGTTGCGGCTGGGATTTGATGTTTTCCCAGCCGAAATTGCAAGAAAAAGCCATATTTTTAATGGATGTTCTCCAATTTGAATCTACAAAATCCTCCAAATATAAGGTAATCCTGAGTAATTTAAGATATGCTCCACCATATTAGGTGGTTGATTTTCAAAAAAGTTAAAAAAAAAATCCTCAGAATCTCCTACTTAATCGGAAAAAAAATTGATGAAAAAAAAGTTTGCGATTTTCATAAAATTAGTGCAATGATTAATCCTAATTCATACACTAATCATAATTAGTTTACTTAATCACCCTAACTAACACTAATCCAATTGAGGGTATATTAGGCATTAATAAAATAATGGGTTAAGGGGCTATTGGATTTGCTATTTCATGAACCAAAAAAGCCCCCAAAACTATTTGGGTTTCAAGCCCCAATAATAGGATTCTAAGAAAATGTGATTATGGAAGGAAATTTATAGTTTACGGAAGTAAAAAGGAAGATAATTACGTTATGGAGGAAAAAAGATGTGGCTTTAAATAAGATTTAAACTTTATTTATCTTTTAGAGCGTCTCCAATAAAAGGTGGAAGATTTATTTTTTAACGACATGTAGGACTTTATTGGAGAAAGTTCATCTCCACCTTTTATTGAAGACGCTCTAAGAGATAAATTCATCTCCAACGGCAGGTCCTATAAAATAAGAGGGATGAAATATTAATTTTAAAGGTTTTGAAGAAAGTTTTATCTAGGAATGACTTCCGTATCATATATTTAATTTTTAATAACCAATTAAAATAAAATTAAACAGTTAAGATTTCATCACATAAGATTTTATAATGGTCAAAAGACTCAAAACTTTACGCTATTGAAGATGGTTTATTAGTTATGGGGTTCTATATTTACTATATGCATAAATCCTCCTAAATAACCTGGCGAGATTGGGGTATACCTAGATGGGTCGTGCTATCCCGCGCGACAGCGCAAGAACCCATTATAAGCTAGCAACTTGATCGTCGTCAGATCTTGCATCCAACGAATACCTTTATACACTGATCAGATGGTATCTTGTTACAGCTGTCAAAGAAATTTAATTACAAATTGATCCTTTACTATATTTTATTTTATATTTAGTATTTGGTACAATTAGATATAGTTCTGGTGGTTACTACAAAACTTTGTGTTTTAATCTGTAAAATCATGGCGATCATTCAATCTTTTTGATGGTTTTAGAACTGATACTTTTGTTGTAACTTAGAATGTTCATCATGAGAAATCGAAACCCCTAATGTCACTCATGGATTACCTAGTTGTCAATTTTATGATCAATGACAATTCACAGAAGTAAAATAACAAAGTTTGCTGAAATTAGCCATAATACTGTAAAGAGATTCAAGGAATATTTCTACCCTTATCCAATATCATTGGAAAGTGAATAAACCGATCTTCAACATCAATTTTAATACACTATCTTTTAGTTAGACAAACTAAACCATCTTCAGAAAGAACAAGCAAAAGAATGGGAACGAGGAAGCCATTTTAAAACTCAAAGAAGAATATATGTTCCATATGGAAACAAATCTCATAATAATTGAAGGTGGAAACTCATATTCTGATTTGCAAAGATGATAAAAACATAAATAGATCTCGACTAGTGGAAGAACAAAATATATGGGTTTAAGTCCAAAGATATGAAAAGATCAACTGATTCCATATAAGTTTGGAGGACCTGATAATAATTAACTTTACTACTAGATGAATCCTTGTCCTAGAGATACAAAATTTGATAATCTAACGGCAACAAAGCCGCTAGCTTATATCGGTGCCCTGCACTGTCGTGCGGGGTAGCATTAGCCTACCCAGATTAATTAGGGTATGCCTAATGAGACAAAACCCAGGTCATTTAGAAGTAAAACATGCCACCCCTTAACCATGTATTTTCAAAATGGCTAATATAGCCTTGTTTAATTAACACTAAAAAATCTGATTAGGTTAATTAATTGAGTTTAGATTAATTAATTGAGTAGATTAAAACTTCTCAAATTATGAATTCAGTAGATTAAAAATTTTGTCTTATGAATTCAATCAACACTTTCAGTTCTGAAAATGTGAAAAGTCGGCAAGGTCGACGATTGAAGATGATGCCGACTAACTTTGGCCGGCAAGGTCTATGAATGAAGAAAACGTCGACTAGCTTTGGCCGGCTACCTTATAGTCGGCATATAAATATTTCTTACCCTGCCGGCTAACTAATAGTCGGCATAATATATATTTCTTACATTACTGGTTGTCCAATAGTCGGCATTGTAACCTTGCCGACCTTTAGTTGTACCCAACAGAAAACAGAATATGGGAAGATGTAATTCACTTTATTCATGCAATTTTTGTTCCTACATTGATTGAAACATAAAATATAACTCCTTGTTGTTGGAATAACGAATGCACTTACCATGTGCATCAATCCTTTAAACCCCTAGGCGATGAGTTATAGTCTCGTGAGGGTTTACATAGAGATCTACCCACAAAACCTACACAAAAACTTCTAAAACCATCAATCTTCGTCGGAGGAATCCGAGTCCGATTCACCCACCATCATCTCCGGGGCATACTCCGGAATCTTAGATACCATGAAGTGATAGCTTGCATCAAATGCGAATGCTTCCCCCTTTTCCTCCAAGTAGCGTGCTTTGACGACTTCGTGCTACAAAAACAAAACACAAACTTACTTTGTTAGTGGTGTTTAGTAGGAAGATCAAACAACATGGATTACGTAAAAAACCCACAAAAATACTTACAAATTGGGGGTAAAACAAGGGACCGTAGTATAATGCAACATCATCTCTCCTTACAATTAAACCTTCATTTATAGCATCTCAATAAGGATCAAATATTACCTCATCCGCAGTCATTTTGTCTAAGGCGACTCGCATGTTGATAAGCTGTTGTGGCATATCCTTATCCTGAGCTCCAGTAAAACTGTATCTCTGGCTTCTTGGCTTATTAATCGCAAACTTAGTATTCACTTTGATGTGGGGGTTGGCTTTCACCAAAGTAGGGAAGTGCTCATATACCCAAACCTATGCATACACAAAGTTTAGTAAGAATCTTATCTTATAAGCATTTTGCAAATATAAATGATTTAGATAATTAAATTACCTGGAAGAGACATAGATTTCCGTTAACTTGTTTAGTCAGTGCCCTTGAACCCTTTGTCAACTCTGCATTCAAGAAGGCAGCCACTACAGTACCCCAAGAATACATATGCATCTCATGAAAGGGATGTAATAGTTGAAGATACTTGGCGTCGACCAAGCTTCCGAAACTGTTGGGGAAGATACAGTTGCCCAAGATGTATAGCAAATAAGATGACGCAGTAGCATTGATTTGCACCATGGACACACTTCTTTCGTCAACAAAGATTTTATGGGTCCCAGAGTATGTGTCCCTCAACATCTTCAAATTTAACTTCCATTTTATATAACAATCCTTCTTCACAAACAAAGACTTGGACTGCTTCCCATCCAAACCAAACAAGATCTTGGTCAAATTGAAGATTTCCTCCCAAGAAATGCCTTCTTCGTAGCCATCACTGATTGTTTTTCCCTAAACCTTGAGGCCTAGAATTTGATGAGAGCATCATCAGGAGTTACCGCCATCTCACTGTATGGGAATAACATTGTATCAGTCTCTGCGTAGAACCTCTCACAGAATGCAGATACGGTAACTTTGTCATACTCAACAACTGAACTGTCCAATGCAGGCCACAACCCGGAGTTATTGATAATCGCTTGCACCTCCTCACATTCCTTGTCAAGTGGCCATAACGTCATCATAGTGCTTGAAGCTTGGTGCCTCATAAGACGGATGGCACGCTTGTGATCCTAAGTACCAAAAACACAAAATTAAAACAAATACAAACACTTGAAGCAAATTTAAGATATATAGATACACTTAAAACAAAGTTTTATTGAGATTACTTACGATAGCACCATGAATTTCACGTGCCCATGTGTCTTTGTATCCAAAATAGAACATATCCACCATCTTATGGGGTCCCTAGTGGAAACTGACCTGGTTCCAGTATGACCTTCAAGTGACTAGGAAGCATGTGGGAATCAGCTGGTTTAGTGATAATCCGCTTCGGTCTTTCGGTTACGGTTGCGGTTGCAGTTGAAGTTGCAGCTTCAGTTTGTTGATCATTACCTATTTTTTCTCCACCTTCTTCTTCTTCCTCTTCAACAATTTCACCATCTTTATCTTTATCTTTATCTCCAACATTGTTATCACCATCACCATTACCTCCTCCAATAGATGGCATATGTTGATCATCATCATCATGCTCATCATCTCCTCCAGCAGCCGGAGTTCTTTCAACACCATCATGATCATTACCTCTTCTACCAGATGGATTTGATTGGTCTTCATCTGGAGTTTCATTTGAATCACTGGGTTCCGGTAGTGGTTGAGAATCATTCCGTTCACGGATCTTGAGCGTTCCCGGCTTAACTAATGCCCCTCGATGTGTTGCAGTCAAGAGTTTGTCACCAACAAGAGGAGGTCTTGAAGGAGGAGTAACATTTTTCTTCTTTGCCATTTGCAACCTAAACAAAAAAAAATTAAAAAAAAATCAACAGTCGGCAGGGTCGACAACTATAATCTGTGTCGGCTAAACAATAGCCGACAGGGTCGATAACTATAATCCATGCCGACTAAACAATAGTCGGCAGGGTCGGCTTATAACAATTCTGAACACAGTAGATACAAGAATTTTCTGCTACATATAGTCGGCAGGGTCTATAACTCATATAATGCTGGCTTTTATACCGTCGGAAGGGTGGTATTCAAATACCATGCCGACCTTATGATTTTAGGCATCAGGAGACATCAACAATTTTCAAAACACACCGCCGGCAGGGTAAAAAATTATAACCCAACGACAGAAAACATATATCGCCGGCAAGGTATTAAGGTTGAATACCCTGCCGACCCTGTAAAAAGCGGTCACAGATATTAACAGTCGGCATGATATTCAACCTAAGAGCTTGTCGACTAACCCTAAATATGAAAAGTCGGCAGGGTCGTGAATCAGAGACCCTGCCGGCTAAATAACTGCAGATTCATAATTTTGATTTATATGACCTAATTTGAAATGCAAACATAAAATTGAAGTACTGGAGTGAGTTTAAGTAGGCCCGTACTTTCTCAATCGCGCCATTTCTTCGGTTTCAGCGACGTTGATTTCTTCTTCTTCAACTATTTTTTTACTCACTTTTTGTTGAACTAAATTTGCAATTCCAGGGTTATATTAATTGGGTTTTCTATTTTTTCTTTTCATACGACTAGCCCTCGGCGACGGCTCCATGTTTGAAGATTAATCGGAATTTTCGAATCGACGATTACGACGAGTTTTCGATGGTGGGGTATGGAGAAGCCGGTAAGGTAGAGGAGGAGAAGATGAAATGAAAAAATTAAAACTGATTAGGGTAATAAGAATTATAATGGGAAAGGGTAGTTTTGTAACTTCACCCATTAGGACACCCCCTTAGCCCTTAAAAAGAATCCACTTAAATTTGGGTATACCCGAATTAATCTGGGTATATCCCAATCTCGCCAGGCTAAATAAGGGTCTTAATAAAATTTCCACGTAGGATTTTTAGCACCCTCTATTGGAGATGCTCTTATAACATGCATTTAGAATTAAATAGGTTAGAATCTATATCAATTAATTTACATCTATATTAGTTAAAAAAAATTAAATTAAAAATATTTTAGAAAATTTCCCCTAATAAAATGATATTTGGCTAAAAACAGGGACTGGCTATAGTCTAGGCTAAGCCCGCCCCTGAGACAATACCACCTCACTGATGAAGAGGATTGTTTCTTGTAACAATCCTATTGGAGATGCTCTTATAACATGCACTTAGAATTAAATAGGTTAGAATCTATATCAATTAAATTACATCTATATTAGTTAAAAAAAAATAGAAAAAAAAATAGAAAAATTCCCCTAATAAAATGATATTTGGCTAAAAACAGGGATTGGCTATAGTCTAGGCTAAGCCCGTCCCTGAGACAATACCACCTCACTGATGAAGAGGATTGTTTCTTGTAATTGTGAAGCTGTGAAGGTCATAAACGAAAAAGAATTCTCACAAATCAGTAATTAGTTTGAGCCGCTTATTAAAATCTATTCTTTATTTATTACGACATTAAGAAACTAAAAATCCATAGCACGGGAAATCAATTCTTGCTGTAACAGTTTTTCTTTTGCAAGAATTAATTCTTGGTAGAAGTTTTGATTTAAAGGCACCTTCCACGGTTCTGAAAGTGCCCGAGTTGTGAGGATATTGAGTTAACACCACGTTTTTTAGTTTTTGTGCAACGTGAAACATCCCATAAAACTTACTGATTTTTCCTTTTTTTCTTTTTTTTTCTTTTCTTCTTCTTCTTCTTCTTTTTCTTGAACAATAGTTTTTTGATAAACAAGTACTTGAAAATCATGAAGAAGATCATTCAAATACTCAAGAGTTCTAGATTTATTGGCCAATTGATTTGTCCCAACATTACCTACTCTCTTAACAGGAAAAACATTTCCAATCACTAATTTTACTGAAAAGAAATCTAATAAATTAAACCCTGATTCTTCCAATGAACCTCGAACGTTTGCTTATTAATAGACTTTACTAAAACCTCATTGTCTGATTCAAGACTAATTTATTCAAACTTCTTGATATAGCCCAGCTTACAGCTTCTTTCATACCCAAGCATTCCAATTCTTCTACTTTAATGCCTTCAGTCGTTCCTCCATTATAGTATCTCTCTTTTGCTCCAATGCCGGTACATGCAAAGTCTCTCGTTGTTTGTCTTATGCCTCCTTGTAAAGTTTATTTAAGAAAAGAGACATCAAAAATTTATCTTAAGATAACCATTGTCCGGTGGTTTTCATCTCTTCACCTGCAAAATGCTTATAGTACTTAAGGAGATAATAGGATTAGTACCATACTCATTAGAGTCAATAAAACTGTTGATTCTAGTAATAGACAGTATTCTATTGGGATTGATATTTTGGAAAACCTTAGAACATCTATCTTTTCAGATAGTCCACATAGTTGCCATAAGCAACTGAATATTGTGCTTAATAGAGTCTCCAGGATTGCCATTCAAATTATTTCCTGCAGAAAACCAAGTAATAATCAAGTTTCTAAAGCTACCATGCTCAACCAAAATGTTACCAATATTAGTATTAAATCCTAGCCATACAGATCTAGCTTAAGGACAGTCAATAAAGAGATGGTCACAAGTCTCCATGGGAGCATTACAAAGGATAAAGTGTAACTCAATATCAGTTTTGTATCCAGAAATTTTATACATAGTTGGTACAATATCCTTAATACACTTCCAAACAAACAATTTAATTTTATGAGGTAACTTAACCTTCCAAAGTGTTTTCCACACCGCAACAGAAATTGACTAAGCACCTGCAAATGCATTAGTAACACCACTCAAAACATTATAAGCACTTTTAACAGTAAATTGACCCTTTGTATCTGGTTTCCAAATTAGATTATCATATCCTATTGCAGGCACACTCATAGCAAAAATACATGTAGCAGAATCGGGTGAGAAAAGAAAATTTATTAGGTGAACATTCCAAATTTTGGTACCCTCATAGAATAAGTCACAAACATAGACATTGAAGATAGTGTTAACCATACCTTCAGTAGGTTATGGAGGATGATCCAGACCAACAACCCAATAATCCAACCAAATTTTGGCTTTAGTTCCACATCTGATGGACTAAACTATTACTTTTAATGGGTTCTATACACCTATATACCTCTCCAAATCTAAGAATTGTTATAGGATCAAAGGACTTTACCTTAGAGTGACCTAACATCAAAGGAGCACCAAGATATATATTTCTCAGAGCCACTAAAAATGGTCATATTAAGGGATTTAGCAAGATCATTATAAGCACCATGATTGAAATTCTTACTTAAGTAAACACAAGACTTATCAAAGTTAAGTATTTGTCCATAAATCTTACAAAATACTGCAGAATCTAAAAAATACTATCAATATGCTACATATTAACTTGACCAAAAATTAGTATGTCATCTGCAAAAAGAAGGTGGGTGATAGGAGGAGCCTTCCTAGAAGCTTTAACCCCAGTAATAGTCTTATTGGTTTCGACAACTAACAAGGATCTAGAAAGATATTCAATGGACAAGATAAAACAAATAAGGGGATAAAGGATCCCCTTGTGTTATCCCTCTAGTTGGTTCAAATTGAAGACGGGGAGAACCATTTAGAAGAACACTTATGCTAGTAATGGAAATGCACTGCATAATAAGGTTACAGAACTCCTTACTAAAACCAAATTTCTCTTGCATTTTAATGAGAAAACTCCATTCAAGTATGTCAAAAGCTTTTGACAAATTAAGTTTTAAAGTCATTGTACCACTGAAATAATCCTTTTGTTTTACAGAATGAATCATTTCATGAGAAACAATAATGTTATCATGAATAGCTCTCCCTGGTACAAAATGTTACACCCCGAGTTCCAGACCAGGGTCAAACCCATATGGATATCCGAACTCAAAGCGTTACGGGTCGGAAAGAGACTTAAAGATTTTATTTTTTTAAGACATTTAAGGTTATTATCATTTTAAGATTAGTGCATGCACTTACGAACTAGTGAAAATACAAATCGTCAAAAATGCCTGAAGCTTAATAATAATTATTATTTAATTATATGTGCATGTGCATGGAAGTTGGAAGTGGAAACTATGAAGTTGGTTTAGTAATTCTATGGTTTTATTGTATTGCTTGAAATGTAATTTGAATTAATAAGTTTGGTTAAAAATGTTTTTAAAGATGATTATCGAATTCATATGTTTAAGTTCATGTTAGAAAAGTTAAATTGTGTTGACCTTTTCTTTCTTTTTCTTTCCTCTCCATTCATCTTCTCTCTTAGAAAAAAAAAACCTAGCCTCCATTTGCCTCTTGCTCAGATTTGGTCCTTTTTGGATCAAATCTGAGCAAAATTTCTTCTTCTTTTTAAGTTTTGATTAAATAAAATCAGTTTTTTTTATGTTTTTGATGTCTTTTGACATATTTCTTCGCTATTTGGAACGATTTTTATTCGCTATTATGGGAGAGTTTCTCTTCGCTTTGAGGGCGATTTATTCAAACCTCGATCGCTGGTTCGCGACTTGCTATTCTTGATTCAAGAACATCGACTATTCAACTCGGTATTGCTGTGAATCCATATTCAATCCAAGAGATTTAGGGCATCCGAGTTCGTTTGGGTTTACAAGATTTTGGGCGAATTACTCCTTTCTTACAGGAGCATCTCTTATTAAAGAAGAAGAAGAAGAAAGTCAAATTAAATGGTCAGAACCAATTTCGGATTATACCATCATCCTTCCCTATTACATTTACAAAAATTGGATATCTTTGCAGTTTATGGCTCTTTATCTTCGCGATTTACTTGTAATTGATATCTTCATTTGTATTAGGGTTTTGATTATCTTGTACTTTGATGTTTTTGTTATTCTTGTAAGCGATCATGTAATCACGATTTTTATTTGAATAAATTAAAATTTGTTGATTGACCAAAAAAAAAAGGTTAAATTATACTTGGTGAAATATAATAAACAATTAAAATAAATATAGGCATTCGTCTCTTTCCGACCCATAACGCTTCTAGTTCGGATCTCAATGTGGGTTTGACCTTGTTCCGGAACCCGGGGTGTTACACAAAAGCTGCTTGATAAGGGAAAACCGGCTTCTTAAGAAATGGTCTAATCTTATTAGGTAAGATCTTAGACACAATTTTATATGAAGCATTACAAAGACCAACGAGTCTGAATTCAGAAGGTAACTTTGGATTCTTATATTTTAGAATTAGAGATATGTAGGTCTTATTTAGACATCTAGGCATGTGACCGCTTTCAAAAAACTTCTGAACCACATCAATAATATCTTTACCAACCAGTTGCCATTGAGTTTGATAAAGTCCTGCTTGAAATTTATCTGGACCAGGTGAACTCTAAGCAGGCATGTTCTTAACCACATTCTCAATTTCCAGAGTAGTAGGAATATCATCCAACATAACATTATCAAAATCAGAAATTATAGTAGGGATAATATCAAAAGCATCATCAGATAAAACAGGATTAGAAATACAACTGGCCAACAACACTAAGATGAAAAGTAAGAAGATTACTTATGTCATTTATATCCCTGAGCCAATTACCATTAGAGTCACAAAAGAGCAAAGATATTATTGATATACATCCTCTTATTAACCATAAAATGAAAATATTTAGTGTTTTTGTCCATATCATGAATAGACTTGTCCCTAGATTTTTCTTTACAAAATTCAGTTTGGGTTTTATACCAGTTTTCTAGATCACTGATTATAGACATTAACCCTATGGTGTTGGTCAGTAAAACTCGGCTCATTTTGGACAACCTTAAGCATACTCTGCAAGTTGTTTATGTTATTCTGAATATCTCCAAACTTCATTTTAATCCACGAGGATATAGTTATCTTAGCACTTTGAAGTTTCTTATTCAGCTTATATGCAGGATTACCTTGTACTTCTAAGTTCCAAGACATTTCCAGTTTTTCCCTAAAAGTATTGTGACATAACCAAATTCTAAAGAATTTAAAATGTTTCCATAAATATCTGGGCATAGGGTTAGAAATAAGAAAAACAGATTAATGATTTTCGGCAACAAAATTCAAATGAAGAATCTTTAGCATTTAGAAAACTAAGCAACCAATCATTATTACCAATAGCCATATCTAGTCTAGCTTTTCTAGTACCAATCCCAAAAGAATTTCTAGTCCAAGTATATCTCTACCAAATCCAAATCCAAATCCAAAGTCTTTTCCAGTAGCAAGTACCGGGTCGACTGGAGAGTATCTCCTAAAAATATAACATAGTTTTTACGCCGGCCTGTCATAGCCTTGCACAACTCGCACCAGGGCAAGTATATCTCTACCATCATACCTATATCCATCAAACCAGTTTCATTGAATCTAGTCTGAACCCAAGTATCAGTGCTGCTGTTACCTCTAAATAAAAGGAAGTTTAAATCCCCTATTAATAGCCATGGTTGTTGAACATCCTTGCTAATTAATTCATATAAAAGTCACATTGAATCCCCTTAGGTTCATTATAGGTTGAACCATACATGAAAGACATAAGGGCTTCAGGTTTACTAGGATTTAGCATAATCAGGGTATGTATAATATTATCTGCGAAACCAATTATTTCAACATTTATCCCATCCTTCCACATATGAATTAGTACACCAGCATATCATATCCTACCTATACATGTTAAATTGAAATAATGAACAAATTGAGCAACTAAGATCATTCTACTCTCATCAATTTTGGTTTCACAAAGTAAAATAAAATCAAGATTTTGAGTTTGACCAAATTATGAAATTGTTGTTTTGTAAAATTGTTAGCTATACCTTGCACATTCCAAGGTAGGATTTTGACAGTGCTTAAAAATAACAACTTGCAAAAGATTAAAGAATTAAGTCTAATAAATTTACCTTGGAATCCTTAGCGTTGCTAGAATGATTATCCCCTGCTATGACTATATTAGTTTCTTGTTCCAGTGTTCAGATTGGTTTGATCCAACTCTTGAGTGTGATGAAAATAGCCCATTTGTCTTTTTACTAAGCCTACCACCCATATTAGCATCTTCTTCCAATTCATCGTACATAAAAGCATTTCTAACAACAACACCATCCTTTGGAGGATAAATCCATTCACTTTATTAGTACTCTTTTGATTGACCTTAAGAACTTGAGTACCAACCCTGGAAATTACAATCAGTTTTCTTTCTCCCTTTTTAATTTCACCAAGTAATGTGGTTTAGTATGTGCCTTGACCAGATAATCATCTGCTGCTTTACAAAGTCCTTTAGTATGATATAGATAAAATAATTAGGACAAATTTTATGAGGCTGCTTCTCATAAAAAAAATTGATTCATCTAGCGGAAGCAGCATTTATAATAGCCATAACTCCCCTCATCATAGGATTATTGAGATCAATCTGAATCAAGGTAGTCAATATCGGTTGTACATGCCGATATTACAGGTTTTTATCGGGTATCGGAAAACATCGATACGATATTATCGGTTGTACATGCCGATATAGACCGATATATCGGTTTTACTTATACACCGATAATATTTTCAGTGAATAAATTTTCCATCAACATGCATCTAGTCTTTACAAACAAGTACAACGTCAATTAGAGAAGGTAAAAAGTCATAATATATTTATGATATAAATTGATGACTATATGGTGGGATATAGGATGGAAACCATATTTCGATTGCAAGGAAGGGAAATGTAAAAGATAAAAGTGAAGGATAATAAGAAAGATTTTCCGGCATAATGGGATAACAATCACAATGCTGGCTAATAAACCACCTTGTATTTTGAAAATTTGAGATATATGCATGATTCTTATTATTTTTTACTATGGTTTTAAAAATATTTGAAATTTTAGTTCTAATTATGTATCACCGATAAAAACCGATATCATCTTTTGTATAGGTGTATCGGACCCGGGCGATACGAGACCGATATGCGATATTAACTACCTTGATCTGAATACACACATTTACCGGGTCCCCTCCAATTGGAACTGCATCTTCAGGATCAATTGCAAGAACATCACCCATTACTTTCCCCATCTTAGTGACATCAGCCTTATTCATGTGTTTCGGAAGAATCTTCTTTAGCTGAATCCAGAGACATTGTTTACTCCAATATATCATTGGTGCTCCAAGGTCAAGCAAGACAACAAGAATTATAATAGTGCAAGACAACAAGATTACCATTGGTGCTCCAAGGTAATAGTGCAAGACAATATGATTACCATTGGTGCTCCAAGTAATAGTGTAAGACAACAAGTGTCGAGCATCAAAAACCTTATTCAAAGTATCTTAGTCTTGAAGTTAAACTACATAATATTAGTATCAACTTCGAAAACTTTAAGATCTTCAGCATGAATGAAATCCCAAGTAAAGCCAATAAACTTTTCCACAGTCATAATCCCCATTTCCCCCTCTATTCCAAATAAACATATTTCCTTACCAGTAACTTCTTCTTTCTCATAATTTTCAGTTTGATGAAAAACAACTTCATGTACATCACCAAGCTCTAAAGCAGCATTCTTGAACTTAGTAGCCAAATCTGTAATTGACTTTTCATTCCTCAGCCATTTGACAAAGAAAAAGAAGATTATAATGATATTGATTATTGATTTTGATGCATAAACTATGAAAAGAGGTATACTTTTTATATGACTTTAACCCTAGCTAGAAAATCATGGGTTGGAATAGGATTTTGATAGATATTCATCTGAGAAACCTGTTATTGAGAATATGAGAGAAAATGAAGATTTTCAACTAGAAAATCAGGAAAGTGCACAACTGAAGAATTGAAAAATATGAGAGATAATATCGGTAATAGTTTGTAACGAAATTTTTGAAATTTGAGTTTTCTTTGACGTGGCTTTTCTCTGGCCCAGTGAGTTGTTGTTTTGAAACGGTGATGAAATTTCTTCTCCAATTCGAACATGGCAATCTGAGCATTGAAACAACTTTAGCAAATGCCAGAATCACAACTGTAAACATGAAACACCATTTGGGATAAGACCAACTGCAAACATATTAGGAAAAGAAAGAAACTCAACTTGTTTTTAGAAAAGAAAAGCTTAAAAGAAAAGTGATCAAAACTAAAAATATCAGACGAGTGAAGAAATCAACATTGAATCATGATGGAAAACTTAAAAAATTGAGGAGATACGAATACTGAGTTAACTCAGCACAATGATCAAAAGTCTATTATTTCCATGTTTTTCCTTACCAAGCAACAAATTTTTGATAGGATTTGAGGTTTCAAAGTAGGGTGTCCCATCTTTATAATGTATCAGTTATGGATGTTGGTCCAACGATCTTACTGAATGTTTGTTTTTTGTTGACTTGGCGTTTGGATATGACTTGGTCCCTGACTCGGCATGAGTTAGATGTCAGATCATATGTTTTTTGTTTGAGTTAGATATGACTCGCGACCTGACTCGGACCTAACCCCTACCTCGGACACGTTAGACCAGGAAATAAAATGTCCTTGACTTATGCGAAATAAAATGTCCTCGACTTATGCGACAAAGCAACTGATTCATGTATTTTTGAACCAATTGAGTCAGGTCTGACCCAAAAGTCAGATCCAGATAAGTCAGCGAGTTGGATTAAATTTTTTAAAAAAGTGTTAGTCTTGTTATGAAGACATGAAAAGACTCGGTCTTTGGAGGTTGTTTTAGTCTGTAGACAGCATAAATTGATCATTTTAATTTTTAGGGACATTAGTCAGTAGTCGGACTCGGATGATGGATCAGCTGTCAAGAGGTTTATATGTGGACTGATGACTGAACTCATTAATCTGGACTTTAAGTCACTAATGAGACACCCCATGAATCTAGCTCCTATTTCTTTCCAAAAAAAAACTAATTCTGCTTCCAACATAAACAAATGACAAACTCATAATTGAGCAATTAGGTAGGGAAGGCTCAAACTTAGATTACAATCAAAAGGGTTAGGTCCGAAGACAGACTTTATCAACAAATTATTAATGTTTCTTATTACTATCTCTATATCGAGACATAATTTTTCATTAGTGATCAAATGGAGTTAATCACGCTCTAATTAATGTCTATCTTAGTTTTGTTCTCTTTAAAAGAAAGACCAATGTTGCACCCATAAAAAAATGTTTTTCTTTGGACGTGGTGTTGATTTGACTATAGTCTGCATATATTAGAGCATGCGTTAGTACGATTTTTAAAAAAAGTTTTTAAAAATAGTTTTCCACTGTTTTAAAAACATATTTTTTTTTTCCTTATTTTCATTTTCTAAAAATTGTTTGGTAGGATAAAAACTGTTTTTGAAAACCAAAGAAAATCAACTAAACCAGATCAAATGTAAAGACTCGTCTAAGAGATAGTGATACTGGCCATGACTCACTCGCAGTCATTCCCCCGATCTCATAATTTGTTCTGAAAAGAAGAAGAAGGAACAAAAAAAGGAAAAAGAGAAAACACAGAAAACAATAATTTGTTGTTTTCATTTTTTTTGTTTTCAAAAACAGAAAACAAATAGAAAACATTTTCTAAAAATGTCCCTACCAAACGCATTTTCTCTGTTTTTGAAAACTATACCAAACATGCTCTTACTTTTCCGGTGAAACTAATTTTCAGAGCCAACGGTTAGAGTAGCAAAGAAGGTTAATTATTTTTGGTATGGAATGGTAAGGTTTTTGAGTAAACACGTAGCTAGAAAAAAAATGAAGCTAGACCTGATTCAAGGATGAGATAATGTCCAAAAACTTAGTATCGACCAATTTTTAAGATTTAGACGAAATTGGAGGTGCTCTAACTAAGAAAGACGCACCAAATCGATTGAATATTCCATGATAAGGTCCATGACATTATGTCATTCATTGGACATTCAAAAAAAATCAATTATTGGTAGATAAGATATACGATAGCATGAAACAAAAAAGGAAAACAAACAAGAAAGCAAAACCTTAAATGGTTCAGCTTTTTGCACATTATACCTATTGAATATCATCATCATAAAGGGCCGTAATTCATATATCATCCTTTTGTATAGATTGAAAATTCGTAATCAAATGTATTTAAACCCATATAAATTAAATATATTTGTTAGAATTTAAATGGGGCGGAGTAGGCGAGTTTAAAAATATGTACAAGTTCAAATATACTACCTTCATTTTTAGGAATAGATGTAATATCCTCTCTTATTTTATAAAAAAAATGTAAATTCATAAACAAAATGCATTTAAAACCATTTAAAATTAAATTATTTGTTAGACTTTAATGGGGCGGAGTAGGCGAGTTTAAAATATGTACAAGTTTAAATAGACTACCTTCAGTTTTATGAATAGATGTAATATCATTTTTTATTTAAACCTAAAAATAGACTAAATTGAAAAGAAAATAAATAATAGTAACTCCTTTTCAGAAATGGAGGAAATACTTATTTACGCAGGTGCAGACTACACCGCTTAGTATATCTGATCCAACGACGATAAATTCACCCCCCATAAATACCTAATTCCAATTTAATTTCAAATCATACCTTCTCATATTTTTTTAGCTCTTTCAATTTTTCAAAATATGAACATGGCTCAGTTCATAGAAGAGCAACATGCTATCGAAAATCAAAGAGCTGTAATCCGATGCAATGTGCAAAATGAAATAAGAAGATCAAGAGCTAATGTGGAAAGAGCACATAGTCGAAATTTTGGTACTGCAGAAGATGAATATATTTGCAAGAATTATGTTTTGTTTACTAATCATGCCATCGTTGGTGGCTCACTCCAAGCCATGTCGTTTTGGGTTTTTCTGAAATATGAAGAGGAAACGATGAACCTCAACAATCGTTATGCAATGGTATTGAGTGCTTGGTTCAACATAATTTCTAAGAATGTTAAAAAGTATATCGCTTTGATAATGCAAGCAACTCGAAACATGAGGAGTGGTGAAAGCATGATGGACCTTGAACAAAGGTGTCATGCGGAGTGGCTCTCTAACAATGGAGAAGAGTTCCGATATGGAAGTTGTTATGAAATCTTAAGAGTGTTACCCAATTTTAATCCAGTTTATATTTTTTAATTTCTTAATTTTTAACTTAAGCATGAATAAAAAAATAAAATTTCATTTATCAACCAAAAATGCAATTACATTAAATGATCATCCAACAAAAGTACGATTAAATTACATCTATCATAAAATTTCTATTAAATTACATCGCTATCATACTAACGATTTTCCTCGCCTCCAAAAATATATTTCCCTAAGCTTGTTTGATACATACTCGCAAACTCATCAAGATGAGTCTGAGATGGTGGTTGAGTAGCATCAGGCGATTCAGCATAACCTTGAAATGATACAGGAGATGGTTGAATTGGGCGAGCAGGTGCTTGAAATGGGTGAAATGCTGATGTGGTTGGGGTAAAAATTACAGATTGCCTAAATACATCAATGTTTGAGCCACCAGCAGGAGTGTGTGCCTGTCCTTGGGGCATTTGCAAGAAACGACCAGAGTTCACACCAGAGGTATGGATCCAGATATCTGTCATCTCCAAATCTCCTTTATCACCTACTAGAGTGTTTCACTAAATTTGGTGTATAATGACGACTTCTGCGAGCTCCAAGGCCACCACGACTTCTTTGAATGCTACCACCAGGGCTTGTACTCATGTCATCACGACCACTTGTTCCTATATCGGGACGATGATAGACGCATTTATGTGTCTATTTTCATCTCTTTTATGTATAGTATTAGTACCCATTTTTGTACTAATTTTGATATTTTATCCCTTGTAGGTGTATTTTGAAGGAATAGGCTTTTGCGGGAAAATTGGCTCGAAAAGTTGCTAAAGGCTCCTGGGAGGACATTTGCTATTCAGACTCTCATTTTGGATAAGGGGTAACCCATTTCCAAGCAGCTGCTAAGCACAGACCGAGACTGGATAGGGGGAGGACAAATTTCTTCACGTTTTCAAAAACAGAAATTTGGCGGGAAAATTTTCAGAAAACAGACGATTTTGTGGATGAATTTTTGATCGATTTTTAGGGAGATTAAAGGGCTGAATTTGATTGGGTTTGTTCCTATGGACCTAAAAGGCGAGGTAAGGGTGTTGGAATGGATCCAAAGTGGCTAGAACTCGAATTGGAAGCGAAAAATGGTTAAAATATCACGTTCTATTTTTGGGAAGTTTCTTGGTTTATTTTTTAGAAATTTACGTGAAGAAGAGGAAGGAAACTCTTATTAAGGACTTGTTTCTATCAAGGGAGGAGTTTTGACAATCGAATGCACGTGAAACAGAAGAAAAAAAAGAAATAACTTAACGTGCTGTGGAGGAAAAAACCAAGTTTATTCTCGAATTTTCTTTGCTCTACTATGTATAAAAGGGTTGGTTAGGGTCCTAGGAAGAAAAGGAAGAAGTTAGGGGAAGTTTAGAGCCTTAGAGAAGCTAGAAAAATCATTGGAAGAAAACACGTTTCTGCTGGTGCAAACTGTGCCGGAGAAGACGAAGAACACAGAACAGCGGAAAAAGAAAGTTGCAGAGGCAGACTTATTTTCAGTGACAACGAATTACGGTCGCATCATCCAGCAGTCACCAAAGCTCTTCAGCAACGATTCCGTCCGCTGTATTAGACTTTCAGCGACTCCAGTATACCCTTTTCTCTCTTGTAATCAACTTTTGAACACCAAACATGTATTTTGAGAACACGATTAATATGAGGAGCTAAACCCCTTAGCCGAGGCGACGGAGGAAGCCATTGTTCCATGAAAAGTGGTATAATTCTATTTTAATTATTTATTGCAATTATTTTACATGATTTTTTTTTGCATAGAACTTAAAAGAAAAATTGGTTTTTATTGAGTGGTTGTGAATTGTTTTGATGGAACATGCTAGGTTTTGACACTTTTGATGTTTCATGCTTTGTGATTACAACTTCTACTTCAAAAATCTATTAGAGGCAAATATTAGAATCACTTTAAAGAAGAATATTGCATGAATATTGATTAGATTTTATCAATTAATTGGTCAATGGTGGAATCCAGAGTCTTGGTACTTTCTTATTATTATTGAAACAATTTTATTTAATTTTCAAAAATCCTTCACAAGCCCGAGTTGAACGAACTTTTCTCACCACTTTCACTACAACTTAAAATTCACATCAGACGACGTTAACCACCACGACTTGCACTCATACTATCATAACTTGAACCTACTGGAGTCTTAGGAATTGCAATTTTCAAATTGTCCATCTGGACCTGCATATCTCTCAAGTGAAAAGTCTGGAATCCATCGACAAGATTCGTTAAAGTGTTCAACTGGTTCTGATACTCTTCTGGTGGTGCCATTACCCTGTAATATGGATACCTCTGAGGCATACCTTTGTAACCAAGGGGAACAGTGACAATATCTCCCGAAGAAGATAAAGTCTTGACTTCTCAAGATATTTGGGGCATTATAGACGAACCTATTTGACTACTAGAGTACGTATGTGCTTTACCCGACTATGGCGGAGGTTGGGATGGAAGATCAGTAAGTGGCATATTACCGATTGCTGGAAAATCTACATTACCAAGTTTTGTGGTTGCACAACAATTTATGGATTGCAAACCCTATGGAACCAAATAAAGTGATCAAAATCATTTTCTGGAGTTTGGATCAAATCTCTAGCTTCTTCCAAAAGTTGTTGATTAGTTAACAACTTCACTCGGTCATCAAATGACATTATCGAGGTTGGAAATGGGTTGATTGATTTTACCTTTCTGTCTTGTAGATGAAACATATGTCTTTCTCCATAGTACCAAATACCATGACCAGTAACAGGACTGTAAAACACAAGTCGCTTAAGGCTTAATTATAGCATTCTCTATGTTGTTTCTTGGCCATACTCCTAAAGACTAATATATGACATCTCATTCATGTTTACAGTTGTTGCATCCTCTAAACTGCAGCAATATTTTGACCATTATTTATCTGACCAATCCAAATTTTCGGCTTTGTACTTGTACACGACTGGAAAAATTATACGGTTATCGTGAAGCTTAGGTTGACAAACATCAAAATAAGTGTACCACAAATACTGAAAATAACATTGATAAAAACATCATTGTTTTAATATATTTACCAGTTTAACAATTGGATCAAATAAATAAAAAGAGATTGTGGTACTTACCTCCAACACGTACCCAGAATCCATTCAAGCTATTTGAATTACCAGACGAGGTTTTACCAAGAGTTAAGCTTAGTTCACCTAAAATTGCATCCCCCCAATCATATGTTAGTGTTTTAGATAAATCTTCTAAATCATTGAGAAAACCAACTAATGTCACTGAGCTAGCATTGGGAGACATAACTTGTCCTGGCACGTATAGCACAAAATTACGTTCAAGCTCAGCATAATCGCCAGTGTTTGAATGTCCCCTTTCTTCAACCTTCCTAGCATAACTCTTCAAAAAACTCTTCAACCCAGACACTCTTATTCCATTTGCGTGTAATTTTTGGATTCTAGCTTTCCTCCAACATCATTTGAGTACAAGGGAAGTAGTTGTTTCCATTTTTATTCGGACTCCCACTTCATTTGGTTAAATGGAAGTAAATCTCCCTCACATGCTATTCCTATCAACATGTACAAATCTAACCGTGTAAACCCTAAAACCAACATGGTCTTAATTAAAGTATGTATCTAAATCTAAAAATTTAATTTAAATAAGACTAAAACAATTGAATTGGAAAAGTAAAACTTACCACATTCGAAAAAGAACGTATTTGAAGTTTTCCACCAACGTTCCAATATAACTCGCACAATCTGAGTCCTGTGGTTTTCAGTTTTCACATTATATAAACGTTGTCAAGGAAATTTTCGCTCGCTTTCTTGAACAGGCAACGAAAGGAACTCAAACACTGTATTTGTCTCAGACCATCCACCTCTTAGTTTTAGGTAAACCAACTCGCTCGGGATGGCTATATATATATATATATGTGTGTGATGCACCATGACCAACTAGTCATCTAACATTTGCGAGCTATCTTTCTTTATCCTGAATCCAGACACCATCGCATATTGCAGATATGGATTTTCCTTTGTCTATTCTATTTGTTTTTCTTTAACTAGCTGTTTTGGTACTCATTTTCAGATTAATTACTCACAAAAATTATTCTGGTTTGCTCTCTTGAGAAAGGAAGGAAAAAAGAAATATGTTTGAATGAAAATTGAAGAGGATGGTGCTATTTATATATGACGGAGTACCGACCGTGAGCGATGGAGTCTCCACTGTTCTTGATCCTTGATCATTAACGATTTAGTCTCCACCATTTGATACAGACTCCATCGCTTTACCTTGTTACCATAGTGGCATAGCCAATTTTCTAGGTCACCTGGCATGGAAAACTGATGGCTTTATGACCCCATAGGAACCGGCCTACTAGTAGTTAGATGTGATGGACTAATTGGACGAGAATGTCTTGTCTTATGCACATTCTTGAGAAAAACTTGTACCAGATTCTATGACTTGAATGAGAAAAGACTTTTGCCCAATTTCGTGATTTACTAGAGAGAAATCGACATATTTTGAGGTTGATCGGGCCAAATTTGTTAGTTGCAAAGAGGTAAGAAGGGAAACAAGGAGATATGAGCATAGATTTTGTCAAATAAGCTTTGCTTTGAAAACCAATAATAATCACTCTCTCTTGTTACTAGTGTAACTAGATTACCCACATAATACAGACACCAAAAACTTGTCATCAGTTTTGTAAAAGATGATTCTACCCCTCATTCCATAAACATGACAATTTGTATCCATGTCTTTATTCCCACGATCTCACTCTTCATCACCAACTTATTAGGACATGGCTTCATCTAGAGGTGTAAAACGTGCCGGCCCGGCACAGCCCGGCACACGAAGTCGCGTGCTTTACGTGCCATGTGCCATGTTGTGCTGTGCCAACGATTTAAACTTGTTGTGTTGTGCTGTGCTTTACTAGTCAAAAGCTAGGCACAACAAAGCCCACGAGCACAACACAACGTGCTGTGCCGTGTTGGCACACGTGTTATAAACAATTTGAAATCACTTAATGGTATACATTAAGTCGGACATTATCACGAGAATTTAAATAGATAACATATCATTTGAAATTATTTCAAGTAAAATTAACAAGTTTATTTAATAAAAAGAAATAGCTCATCAAATATAAGATTGGATCATTGTCATGTAAATTAATGTTTTAGTCAAATATAGGTAACGACATTATAACAACGATATTGAAATATATTTTCCAAATATTTAGGTATTATATGTGTTGTTATAAAAATAAGTCAGCATAAAATGTCAAAAACTAGCTAGAATAGTGATTTTTTGTGTGAAATATACACAAACTGTGAAGTATCATGTCTTGTTATATGGTGTCCTTGTGCATGCTATTACGTGCTTTCTTAAAGTGTTGTGCTGTGCTGGGCCACGTGCTTATCCGTGCCGCGTGCTGTGCTGTGCTACTGTGCCGATTAGGCTAACCCAACACAGCCCACGAAACTAACATGCTGGGCCGTGCTGGACTAAATCACGTGTTAAGCCGGGCTGGGCTCAGATTTTAACATGCTGGGCTGGGCTGTGCTCGTGCTGGAACAACCCAATTTACACCCACCTCCCCACCGTTACCCAAATAAAAACTAGGAAATTCCTCTTCGTTTTCTTATTTAATTATTTCTTTTGCATTAAAAAGAAAATTATTTAATTATTTCTCTTCGCAATTTACTTATAATTGATATCTTGTATTATGATGTTTTTGTTATTCTTGTAAGCGATCATGTAATCACGATTTTGATATGAATAAATTGAAATTGTTGATTGAAAAAATAAAAATAAAAAATTATTATTATTATATTATCATTTTGAATATTCACCTTGTTTTTACATTAGCCCCATGAGACCCCCTTTGCCAACTGAGGTTACTCGACAAACAAAAACCAAAATCATTTACCAAAATACCCTACATATTATTAAAAGGTTTAGAATCTGGATATAGTTTTCCCAATTTTCACCGAATTTAATTTTAAAAATAAAGAATTAGCATGAATTTTTGCATAAAAAAAAGAAAAGAAAAAGAGTTAGCATGAATTTCAATTATTAAATTTTTCTGTACTTTTACGGCAATGATCATCTAAGTTCGAGCTACCTCTGATTGCAATATGTATCTCAGATTAAGTATTGGTGTAAATTGGGATTTATCACTTCTTCAAAACTGAACTTGTACCTGATCAAGATGGCAAGGTGAGCCGGCAAACTTATCAAATTCTTGACGATTCCATTTTAAGTAAATTTTTACTTCAAAGCTCCAAAAATTATTCTCAAAGATATGATTCTCTAGTATTAAGTATCCTTTATTTTTAGGATCTTTCAAACATTATAACATTACATCAAGTCGATGTTTCTACCGGTTGTTGAGTTCCGTGTTTCGAAAATATATTCAGGTTGAAGTAAGTTTTTGTTTATAGAAAAATCCCATCGTGATCATGTACTTAAACATATACCGTCATATATAAATTTCTGGTTACTCTTCTTGATTCATGTAATAACCTAACAAGCGATCCAAGGGCCACAAGCGTCAAGCTTGCATATGTCATATGCATGTGTTTACAATTACATACACAAATCTCAAATTTTTAAAAGATAATTAGTCATGGGTTATAATCAATAATAAAACTTTAAACTAATCGTATTCAATAATTGGTTTACCTCATGTTACCTTATTCGACTGACTCATTCATATTACAATTCCTTATTATTAAATATACCAAATCCACAACTTACCCACAGTGCTAATGGAAATCTAAGACACAGATTAGTATGTTTGTGTTAGTAGAATAACAAAATAAAGATCTTATTTTTCATTCTGGATTGATTAGTTGCAAATAATCAGTGCTTCATTCCACATAAATTGTCTTTTGATCAAGATTCCCCGCAAAGAAATTGTTTAATTAATTAGTCTAAGTGGTTATCATTGTAAGATACAAAAAGAGCATCAGATTCAGCACTACACTCATTTGGCATATGTGCACATAACCCATCTTAACTAATTCAGCACATTTCAGTTGCAAGTCCCTTGGTGCAAACTGTGATTTGTCCGTTCGCCCATTAGTCCTAGGTGAGAAACGTTTTGTCTTATATCGGATTTTGGTGCACCACAGATAAATAGGTACGCCCATTAGTGTCCATGGCTGCAAATTTTCTTTCTTTTTGATTTTTATAGTTTAGTGGTCAGTTTTGAATCTTGATTGCAAATTTATAAACTTAACCTAAGAAAAATGTGCTCATCACATAAAGCAACAAAGTGAAGTTTAGTCACTAAGCCACTACAAGAAATTTAAATGTTGACTCTTGACTGAATTCATTAATTTGGACTTTAAGCCACTAATGAGACACTCTATGAATCTAGCTACTACTTCTTTCCAAAAAGCTAATTCTGCTTCCAACATAAACAAATGACAAATCCAGCAATTAGGTAGGGCACAAACTTAGATTACAATCAAAAGGGTTAGGTCCGAAAACAGACTTTATCAGCAAATTATTAATGTTTCTTTGCCTTCTTTCTTATCTTCTTCGGACATAATCTTAGATTAATTAGCAAGTGGGATAATCACACACTAATCACTGTCTATCTTTATTTGCTGATTGATGGTTCTCTTCAAATTGAAAGAAGTTAGAACAGTGTTAAATTGACTATAAAAATTACATATCTCACACCTAATGATTGTATTTTCACTCCCGACGGAAAAAGTAGCCTAACAATTTTTTTGTGAAATAAACATTAATTTATGATATGGTATATGAGTAAACACGTAGTTTTTTTTTTTTTTTTGAACTATTCAAGAATGAGATAGTTTCCAAAAACATGACAAACGATGTAAGACACCCGAAATTGATTAATATTCCATGATAAGGTCCAAAGACTATGTCATTTAAAAAAATCAATAATTGGTAGATTAGATATATGGTGGCATGAAATAAAACAAAAACCTTAAATGGTTCAACTTTTTGCACATTATACCTATTGAATATCATCAACATAAAGGGCTGAAAAGTCCCATATTATCGATGATATATGTATTGATAATTCCACTAGTAAATTTTAATTTACGTGAATTTTTGTTATTAAGAAGTTTATAAAATTTGCACAATCCAACTATATATGGTAGTATTTATTTTATGAAGTAGGAGTCAGTTGGCAAGCGAGAACAGTTTTAATTTTAGCTCTGTCCTGACCAACAATTTAACACTAGTGATGCATATTTTCCGTGAGCGGCTACAACATCATTTTCCTCTTTTGAGGTAGAGGTTAGAATCCTGCCGATTGTCTCTGGATTACAATTTGATACTATTTTTTGGAAAAGAAGGCTATTATTGGGGCATCACACTTCAATAGAGGGGCTTCACTTGGATTCTTAGTGTCCAAAAAAGTGGTTATGGGATATCCTAACACAAAAACAAAATGTCTAGATTACCCTTGAACTAAAATAAAAACTTAAAAACCTAATCTTCCTCTCCTCAATAAACCACCGGACGATTAAATTCATCACCAACAACCGAATCAAGAATTTGAAGAATCACGATTTCAAACTCCTCAACAAGAACCCATGGTTTATGTTAGGTATTAATCGATAACCCATCTTGTTTTTATTCGTTTTTGTGCTAAAAATAGGTTAGATTGAATGAAATCGAAGTCAAATTAGGGTTTTAGTTGCGTTTCTGAAGATATTACGGTTAGGTTTGGATGATTCCAAACCGTAAATCTAATTTGCACGTGGTATTCCCAGCCGTAAAATTTGTATTTCCAACCGTAGGAATAAAATCTAAATCACAGGAAAATTTACGGTTGGTAATGAAAAATTCAAACCTGGCCGTAAACTGAGTTACAGTTTGGAATTGTGTAAAACCAACCGTAATGGTTCTACGACTGGGTTTTGTCTCATTGATTACCAGTTACGGTTTGGAGTTCATCCAAACCTAACCGTAAATAGAGGTTACGGTTGGTAAAGAAGCTCAAACCCAACCGTAATCGGGCATGTAAGTCGAAATATCTGAAATTGTTTTACGTACTTTAGCTAATTTTGAGCGAAATTGAACTCATGAGAGATGGTTTAGAGGCATACAAATTCTTTTTTTTCTTCTCTCTAGTTTTTCTTCCCACAAAAACTTTGTCCCAAAATTCACCAAGTATATAACAAATTCATTAGTTTAATTATTATCTAATTAAATAAAATTAACATTAACTAAATAAGGGTTGTTTAGTCATTACAAAATTATTTGAGATAAAGGGTTTTTGATATTATTTATGGGTGACCCATTTTTGTCCTATTAGGTGACGCCCCTCTAATAAAATATGACGCCCCAATAATAGCCTTCATGAAAAAAAAGGTATAACATTGGTTTGCTCACTGGGACTAGTAGTTAGATATTGTGGACTAATGAGATGAGAATGTATGTCTTATGCACAATTTTGAGAGAAACTTGTACCAGATTCTAAGACTGAAATGAGAAAAGACTTTTGCACAATTTTATGAACAACTTATGCCCAATTTAATTAGATAGAAAGGGACATATTTTGGGGTTGAGTAGAGAACGAATTTGTTAATTGCAAAGGGGTAAGAAGGGAGACAATGAGATAAGAGCATAGATTTTGTCAATTAAGCAGCTTTGCTTTCAAAACCAATGATAATCACTCACTCACTCTTGTAACTAGTGCTTTTTTTTTCTTTTTTTTTAATAAACTTGTAACTAGTGTCTAACTAGATTACCCACATAATACAAACACCAAAAAAAACTCATCAAAGTAAGAAGACGATTATACCCCTCATTCTATGAATATTGACAATTTGTATCCATCCGTCTCTTAGGATTTGGCTTCCTTCCTCCACCTCCCTAACGTCCAACCAACATTACCTAAATAAAACCAAGGAAATTCCTCTCCAGTTTTTTATTTAATTAGCTTTTTGCATTTAAAATAAATTATTATATTATTATTTTGAATGTTCACCTTGTTTTATACTACCCATGAGAGTATGAGACTCCCATCGCCACCTGAGTTTTGTCAGCAATATGACAAACAAACAATCAAATTCATTTACCAAAATACCCTCTATTTTATTAAATAATGTTTACAAATTTAATATAGCATTTCCCATCTTCATCCTGTTTAATTTAAGAAATAAATAATTATCTTCTTGGTTTTTTAGCATAAACTTTTAAATAAAAATAGGAAAAAACAAACGGATAAGGGTAATTTGGTCATTTGAGTATCTGTCGAACTCTGTCTCAAATTCAGTTACTTTTAACAGAGAGAGCGTTGGGGGAGAAAACAGAGACACAGAAATCAGAGAGAGAGAGAGAGGGATTCAGAGAGAAAATTACAACGAAAACAAAATCAAAAACAGAGAAGAGAAAGAAAAAGAGAAAAAGAAAGTAGTTTTGGCAGAATACAAAGACGATTCTCTGATTCCCGTTTAAGGGATCAGAGGATCATCTCCATTACCATCACCATCACAATCATCATTACCATTCATTATTCACCATCAGAGCCTTTATAAAAACAACAACAACAAACCCCATTGGTTCAAATTTTGTTGTTATGAATCTTATTAGAGTTTTTCTCTTCTCAAACTCTTTTCAATAAGAAACCCAGGAAATAAAAATTCCTTTTTATTTTTGTTGTTGTTTAAATTGATTGTGTCTGTCATTAAACAGAAGAAGAAAGGACGAATGGGTTTGTTATCAGAACCACAAATGGAAGGAAGAATGGAAGGATGGTTATATCTAATTCGTTCAAATAGAATTGGATTACAATATTCACAGAAACGTTATTTCATTCTCGAAAATCATCATCTCAAGAGATTTAAATCTATTAAGAAAGAGGTATTTAAAATTACTCCAATGGCTTAACTTTTCCTTACCCTTTTCCATGGTTTGGTTTCAGAATCATGTCAAAAGGCCTATTATTTGGGGAAAATTATTTAATTTGGTTGTGATTTTAATGGTATGATAATGGGTTTTTATTGTGATTGATTTATTGATCTGTGCCATTGATGATAACCCATGTTCTATGTAGAGAGATATTACTTTTGTTATGAATATAAAGTGTCCTTTAACAAGATACTGAATATTCTATTGAGGTCACATATGAATATTTTTGATTTTGTACTAGTGGGTTTTTTAAACAAGCCATGTTTGATTAAGTAGTATGGTAGAAATCAACTTCTTTTTCCTTGGGTGGACGCCCTTGTTGTTTTGGTCAACAAATCGCCATTTAGAAGTTGTCATCACTCACTGTTTGTGTTTGCTCAATAGTCCCAAAGAGTATTATTAAGAAACTATCAATTTGTTTTGTTCTGTATCAGTTTTCGATATTGTATTGTGCCCCATTACCCTTGATGTTGTATGAAACCTATGGTATAACCGTATAAATGATAACATGTTTATACCATAAATGGATTAACTGTGTTTGTAATTAACTTGACAGGATCCTGTTAGAAGTGCAATCATTGATTCCTGCGTACGGGTTATGGACAATGGCAGGGAGAGCATTCATAGAAAAGTATGTACTTAAAGGCAGGCTAGTATTTGAATTGGGTAATGATGTTTTCTTACTTCGTTTGTAGTTCAGCAATGACATCTTTTATTGAACTGTGCAGGTATTTTTCATTTTTACCCTATATAATACCTCAGACCACAACGATCATCTTAAGGTGCAGTTAAAGTTTTTAAACGTAGCAGTACATGTCTATGTTTATCTGTTTTTTCTTATAAACTTTAAGTGTATTGTTCTTTCATTTGAATAGTTGGGCGCAACTAGTTCAGAGGAAGCAGCAAAATGGATCCGTTCGTTCCAGGAAGCTGCTATGAAGGTTCTGGACTACTGAATTGATATAGATTGTAGGAACTTGTTTTACTTAAGAAATCTTTTTTGAAGTTTTGTGCTATTTGCAGGAATGTGTGGCCCCAAGAGAGAATATTTTGGATGGTTCCAAGAAAATGTGGCAATCTTTCAGGTACAAAATCACTTACAACTCTCTATGGCAATTCTCAGAAATTTGTCTTCTACTTTTTTTTATTGTTGCAGAGATTAAGTTTGGCATGATTCTGATGATTAAATAAACAAAACTCCTTTACGCATTTTTTTCTTCCAATGAGAACCAAGCGTGTCTTGTAATAACCATTTTATTATGATAGGTTAAATGGTGCAAAAGCAAGAGGTCGTACAAACTCCATAGATTGGACTCTTTGCTCACCTACAAACCAGGATCCGGTGGATGTTATTGCTCCATCTCCTTGGACAATATTTGGCTGTCAAAATGGTACATGCCAAAACTCTTATTCGTTCCAGGTTCCAAGATGCATATCTGGAATCGCCCATTAACATTCTACACTTGTACAGGATTACGTCTGTTTAAAGAGACAAAAGATATTGATCTCATTGGGAAGGTAATTATACAGATTATTGTGCGTGTTAATGTTTGTTAAATTATGGTTCTGTCGCTGAATTTGTACCTACTCTCAGAACTGGGATGACCATCCAGCAATAATGGCAGTTGGTGTAGTTGAGGGAACTTCAGAGGATGTGTTCCGTACACTTATGTCACTTGGTCCATCTAGATCAGAGTAAGTTATTTTTATATGTTTCCCTATCTGTACATGAAAATTCTGTCTGTGGGGTTTTCGATGTACTTTTCACACCCAGATTATCAAAGCTTAAGGCTCTTTTATTAAAATCTTAAAATTCTCAGAAGTACAAAAAACGATTTCATTGCACATTATTGTATACGACAATTCTGTTGTGTTGCTTTATATCTAATTAAAATTTCTTCACAGGTGGGATTTCTGTCTATCCAGAGGCAGCGTGATTGAGCACCTTGATGGTCATAACGATATTGTTCACAAGCAGCTGAACAGTGATTGGTTACCGTGGTCCGACTTGGAACTTTTTTACTTTTTGAAGACAATATATGTCAACATAATTCTCAATGCAGCCAGTTACGCAATGACCTGTTATTAACGATGTTGCTGCTTTTGTAGGGGCATGCAAAAAAGAGATCTACTATTGCGGCGATATTGGAGAAGGGAAGATGATGGAACATATGGTAGTTAATTCTTTGAAAGGCATTGGATATATTTTTGAAGAATTACATATATCCTTATCTGAAACCGCCTAACTTGGAGTTTTTTCCTCTTTTGCAGTAATTTTATACCACTCTGTGTTTCACAAAAAATGTCTACCCCAAAATGGCTATGTTCGTGCCTGCCTTAAAAGTAATGTATGCTTTGCATTGTGGTTTTATAGAAATGTTACTCCTACTTTTTAGCTTTCATACTCTGAGGCTTTTGGCCTCACGATTCCTTTCACTTCACATGTGATTGTAGTTAAAATTAATCTTAGCCAGCAGTGTGAAAGAACTTATGTATGCTCTTATGTTGACTTTTTACCCTTTACTCTTTTCACCCTCGTTTCTTAAGTTTATTGAGTTTACGGTGAGGGAGATGGTGGATGCGCCTTTCTTATCCTCCTAATTTTCTTCTCTTCTTTTCAGTTTATAGGCCGTCTTTCTTTCTTGATATTAGATACTTCTGTAAAGTTTAAACTGTACTAATGAGATAAGTTTATGCGCTTTTGAAGGTGGAGGATACGTAATATCTCCAGTGAACCAAGGGAAACAAACAGTTGTGAAACACATGCTTGCTATTGATTGGAAATTCTGGAAGTCATATGTAATAACATCGTCAGCCAAATCTATAACCATTCGTATGCTTGGCAGAGTTGCAGGTACTTTTACACAACTGATTGCATCTACTCATTTCTTCTTCATATAGGATACAAAAATTGTTTAGCAATAAAAGACGCAATTGCTCCAAGGAGAAAATTTCTGCTCTTTCAGATACTGATAAGGCTCAGGTCACATAGCTTCTTCTCATTCGTGTAGCCAGGACAGTAGGCTTTTCCTATCTATTTTTCTATTTTCACAACACATGCTTGCTATGGCACCTTCCCCCCGCCCCCGCCCCCTCTTCTTTTTTTCTTTTTTTTTAATTGGAGGCAGTACTATTTCTATTTCATTTCTTTTTCTCTATTTCTGTAAACTCTATACAACAGTGACTCTTTCAAACATAAAACATAAAGATCTAACTAGAGTTCTAATCTTGAAACTTGCAAATCTCAGAATTGTTAGACATATAAACTAATAGACAAAAGGAGGTAGTACTCTTGTACTACGAACACTCTGAATGAACTCCTGTCAAACTCACTATACCTTTCCTGTATTTGCAGCATTAAGAGAATTTCTTAGAGCCAAATCTGGAAAGTACTCAGATACGCCCTCCTTACAGCTGACAAGAGATATTGGGTTGCCTCTTACTGAGAAAGAGGAAATTAAAGTTGAAGTGAAAACCCATGAAGAGAACAGGAACAGTGGAGGAAGGGGGTTAGTGGAAGAAGAGTTAGAGAAGTCATCTTCCGTAGCTGTTAGCCTTGGGGGACTAACTGATGTGACTGATGAATTTTTTGATGTTCCCGAGCCATCTGATTACCCAATGGAGTATGGGTGGGGTTCTGACACGAGTCCAGATATGCAATCTCAGGACCTACGCCAGCCAAAGCTTTCATCGGCCGCTAATTTTGTGAAAAAGTTGCATGATCTTGCGGGTCAGTTTTATTTGTCTAAATTTTTTCTCATCATGACAGCTACAGAGATGTATACTGTTTTTCAACTCACTCAAGACTTACACATCATGCAGTTCAGAAGAAAGGATACATGGATTTACAAGACATGGTGAAGGAAGACTCTCTCACATGCTGTTATGGTACCACACTGCCTAAAGATGCGAGCTGTAACATGCCTTGCAGTTGGAATCAAGCAGATCCATCCACATTTCTTATTCGTGGGCCTGATTATTTAAAAGACCATCAGAAGGTTTCTTCTCTGCACTAATGCTTATAAAAGTATATTTGAAGGCTTCAATCATAGAGAGCTTTTTATATGAGATTATGAAATTTCTA
Organism: Papaver atlanticum; assembly: GCA_023531105.1. Lineage (NCBI taxonomy): Eukaryota > Viridiplantae > Streptophyta > Magnoliopsida > Ranunculales > Papaveraceae > Papaver > Papaver atlanticum. The sequence goes on from JAJJMB010016078.1 coordinate 950,902, forward strand.
GAGTGAGATTTATTTGCAATCATAATTTCTGGTCATTGTCCATGCCTTTTACTATTGTGTTCTGTTTATTATGTAGATCAAGGCAAAAGGTACCTCGATGCAAATGGTTGCTGCAGATTGGTTAAGATCTGACAAACGAGAGGATAATCTTGGGAGCCGCCCTGGGAGCATTGTTCAGGTATATCCATAAATCAATTCTGTCGTCTCTCTTTCTCTATATCTATCTGTCAGATGCGCAGAGCATGCTTCACAGATACGAAAGACATAACAGAGTGTGTACTAATGAAAATACTTTGGATCCTGCAGAAATATGCTGCACAGGGAGGTCAAGAGTTCTTCTTCATTGTAAACATTCAGGTAATGAGATATAGTTACTTCATTCTCCGGTGTGACCTTTATTTGGGTACAATATTTACCGTAGAAACTATGTTGAGGCAGGTTCCAGGTGCAACAACATACAACCTTGTACAGTATTACATGATGACTAGCCCAGTGGAAGAAAATCCTTTATTGATGAACTTTATCAATGGCGATGATGCATATAGGAATTCGAGGTTCAAGCTTATACCCTACATTTCGAAAGTAAGTGCACGCAGAAGTTAATTTTTCACTTCAGACTTAGTGGACAACTCTACCAAATGTAGTTCTTATTTTTATAATTCATTCGTTAATAAATTATTGTGTCATTCAGAAAAACTGTGTATGGGATGTAAACTAGGACTCATGTGTGTTGATTGGGTTTATTCTTCAGGGGTCATGGATAGTAAAGCAAAGTGTTGGAAAGAAAGCATGCTTAGTGGGTCAAGCGCTTGAAATCAATTACTTCCGGGGGAAGAATTACTTAGAGGTATCAGATAATGCATCTACATAATCTCCTTGCAGTTCTGCAACAAATCTTAAGGTCTTATATGTGACTGTCTGCTGACTTGAATCTTCTATTATAAAATTTCAGCTTGGGGTTGATATTGGATCGTCAACAGTTGCAAGGGGTGTAGTCAGTCTTGTTCTTGGTTACTTGAATAACCTTGTTATCGAAATGGCATTTTTGATTCAGGTAGCTAATACTCCATCCTATTTTGACAGTGTTAACAACAACAGATGAAAATTTTTGCTCTTCAGTTCCATGATATTGTCTTAACGTCTTGAAATGCGTGGTCTACTCAGGGCAACACACAGGAGGAGCTTCCAGAGGTTCTTCTAGGAACATGTCGGTTTAATCATCTAGATGCCTCAAAAGCAGTTTTAATAGGACCTTGATGTAACGCAAACAAAGTTTCTGTTCCACCATCACTGTCGATAACCTAGTGCTCAGAGTAAATGAAATTTCTAATATTTGAAAGCAACGTTAATGGCGATACAAGTTTGTACATGTTCTACTAAAAATCTAAAAAAAGAAAAAAGAAAAAGAAAAGGAAAGAAAGATATAAACATTTTGGCATTCAAATTCTTTAATTCGATCCGTATATGTTCAAAAGTTGGAATCAGTTGTAATTTTTCTCCATTCTGACATCTTTAGGGAGGGAAAATCACATATTTTGTAAAGATAACGTCTCTCTGAGTAGTCAGATTTCATTCTTAAATTCATTTTCTCTTACTGATGAATCGTATATTTGTACTGAATTATATAGTTATGGAATGGTTATCTATTATGTTATTAACACGTTTCTGTTGGTGATAATGCTGCTGCTGCAAATTACAACTGTATGTTGATGAGCCCATTACAGAAAATGTTTGCTAATTGCGGAGTTCTCAAAGAAACCAAAAGCACGACCTACAAATTCAGTTCTCAAGGAAATGATCTTCCATCATCCTAAATCCATTGTAAGCAAAGTCGATCAATCAGGACACAACTACGACATCTCTTCAGGAATGGACAAATCCTCCAAAAGTAACTTCATTGTTGGGAAACATTTCGGTTTGGCCATAGAGATGGTTCTTCAATTCTTGAGGAAAAAACTCAGTAGGCCTAAGACTAAGTCAACCTCTGTACGATATCTTTTTCGCCATGTAATCAGCAATCGTGCTCTGAACTCTTAGAATTGGTTCCGCAAGAGACATATATCCACAGAAGTGAGGTGTCAAACTTACAATCTCTTCAACGATAGGCCCGAAAAATGGAATAGACTGCAGGTCAGGGGAAAATTATTGCTGCTCATAAATCTTGCAAATGAGATAAGTTCTAGAACACCATTCAGCGGGGAAATTGGTTTTTCAGTAAACCAAGAACAGGCAAATGCAATTTTTCCTCTAAAGTAACCACCAGTATTGAGAGAATGAAAGACCAGACGGGGAACAGTAATAGCTCGACTCATCAAAATAAAAATTCAGAAAGATTTTCATAGAGAGATTAGTACTCCCTGCATAAGCAGCAATCTTCCTTTTGTGATTGGGAGCATTATATGCATACTAATTCTCCCAAAACCAAGATCCCGTACCCACATTCACCGCGTTTAACAACATACATCGCTTCTCAAACCCGAATTCATTAGAAATCTTATTAAGATTAACATGGAAGTGTTGTGGTGTTTCCTTGTGCAACTACAAAAAGTTTAAAAACTTAAAAAGAGAAATTGAAGTCACAATTCTGAGCTAGCATCGAATGTGAAAGAGAAAAACAGTATCACATGAGATGAGATATGTGTGAAGTCAACGTTGCAGTCTTCAGCTTCCACGCATCTTTCGCATATCAGGATCCCTGGATATTTTTGTTAACGGGAACAAAGAGAAAATCTTAATTTTTACTCCCAACAAAAATTAAATAAAAACAAATGAAATTGCCAGTTGCGGCCATCACCTTTCAATGTGGTTAAGTATTAGAATCCTTGGTCCACGAGGGATTCCTGCCATTTCTAGATCGCTGCACAAAATTAAGACAGGGGAAACATTATCTTCAGCAGACGCTAAGAACGCACATAAATTAAAAAAAAGACATGTAAAATGAATTCCTCCAATAATACCTGCCTTTCTTTAAGCAAAGGCATAAGATTGTCTGTGAAATAGTGCTTCTTGAAGTTCTTCTCGAATTCTGAAGGCCTGGATTTGACAACATGCATCTTGTTCTGGTATAACATGCACCCTCTAGTGCTGGCGGCCGGAAAAAGCTTGACGCCTGGACTTATACAAAATCAAGTTGAATATGAACTGCAAAATCAATGTTTTTGTTCCGTGCACACTATCACGTTGTTGATACATGAAAATAACTACCCCTTAGTAGGTCATGGAGCCCTTAGAGAAAAGGCAAACCCATTAGGTAACTTGGGTACTGAGGCCCAAGTCCAATAAAGTATATCCATGGAAATAGATATGAATAATTGATTGACACTTGAATATTGGTCTTTGGTACCGTTCAAGTTGTTTCACATAATAATCTGGCTCGCGGATTTCTATCTGTTTGATTTGCTGATTACATTGTGAAACAGAGATACAACTCTTGGATATATTTCCATTGATTGAGTCTGACTGTCTAGTTGATTCTCTTGGAGTTGTCCATACAGATTGCTAAGCGAAATATTGGGTGTGGTTGTTAGACCCCCGCTTTTTCAGAAACTAGATAATTGCAGTTTATTTGTTTTCAATTGATTTGATTGACTAACGGTTGTTAAACTTTGATTGCACCTAGTTTGTTTATTCTTGAGAATCTTCTCTTCTGATATAAGATTCACTCAAACTAGATCGAAGTGTCGACGGGATCTTTAGAACTGTTTATGGATCTAAAGACATCTTGTGATAATCCATTGTTAACAGACTTCGTTCTGTGCGTGATTGATCACAAGAGATTCAAGTGGTGTTGTGCAGGTTTAATTGAAGATTAAAGAAGATTTGAAGACGAAGAAGATTTCTTATTGGTTTCTCATATCTTTGTGTAGCACAAACCTTGATCGGCTTGGATCAAACTAGAATCGGATTTTATTCGATTGATTAGTTGTGTGAGATCGGTAACACCTAATAGTTCCCTTGAGTTCTATTTTGATTGTTACAAATCCGAATCTTATTACTTAGGTAATAGAGATTGGATTGATCTAACCAGGCAAAGGAGTTTATTAGTTTAAACGGAAGAGCCTTTGCATATGACTTGAGATATATTTATCTGGAAAGAATCAATAGAGTTGTTACCAAATAGATTTGTTGTTCCTTTACTGTTTGGAATACGATCCAAAGGAATTTTTCCAATGCGTGCACTTATTGAATGTCGGAAGCGCATGGATACTAAAGAAACTAAGTGAACTAGGTTTAGTTGCTTGGTCTTAACTATACGAAGTTGGTTTAGATTTTGTATAACAACTTAATTCTGAGAGTAATCAATTCTGGACTTGTCCCCGGGGTTTTTCTGCATTTGCGGTTTCCTCGTTAACAAAATCTTGTTGTGTCTTTTACTTTTCTATTTACGCAATTATAATTGTTTATTATAATTAGAAGTAAAATACACAAACGTTAACTCCGTATTACTTGATAGTGATCCTATATAGTTTGGTTAAGTCCGAATCTATTATCAAGTAATCATACTTTGATTGTTGTATTGTCTCGATCTCGTATCCATAGACGATCACACAAAGTGTGAATACCGATTTGTCGTATTGTCTCGACCTTGTCCATAGACAATCACTTTCGGTAAGAGGACTTATAGGTGGATAAATAAAAGATTGTGGTGTGTTTGGGTACCCTCGTCTTTTCAATTTTCGAATGATGAACTTGAATCATGATTTGGTTCCGAAAAATAATTTTTTATCCACCGAATTTGATCAAGTATGAACAAATATTCATAAGCTTAGTCATTATATTTCGAGAAATTCGTAAACTAAATAATTAGTTCTCGACTCGAAATTCTTGTCTATGCAACATAGTCTAATTAGTTATGCGACAATCGTCTCAAGATAGAAAAGTGAATATAACTTGAGAAATAGGTGGTTCAGTCTTCACTTACCTTTTGTTGATGAAGTTCTCCAAAAGCTTCGGTTGATCTTTTCCTTCAAATGGTAGAACGCAAATGATGGCTGGTTCATTTCTCAACTCCGCTATCCTAGACCGAGACTTAACTAATCGTAGACTAGAAATCAAGATATAGTTTTGAAAAATAAATTTGACAACAAGCTTGATATAACAACACTTGTGAGTTCGGCGGAGCAATGCTCTAACAGTAATCATATAAAAATTGTTGCAGAGATAAGTTCGGTTAGGAATTTTCTGAAAAAAAACCCTAGTCGAACTAGCAGAACCTAACGAAAATGAAGAACAGTTCAGTTATTTCGGAGGGAAAAATTTCCTGGACGAAATTTATGTTTTCTGTAAATGTATAGTTGGCTACTTCGAGAGAAAAATATTCCTAGACGAACCTTCTTGTTTCTTAGGTGAACTTTCATAAATATATATTTTTATCTTAGGTTCGGTTAAGAACACGGTGGACTCGACATTGTCGAACATAACTCTGTCAAACACATGAAAATTCGTCTAGTTGTTATTGAGGTCTCCAAGCCAACGTAGTCCATACACCATTAAAGATGATGTTTGGCTATTTGTACTTCTGTTTTTGTATCCGACTCTTGTCCAATCCTGTTCATCATTCTTACTAGCTGAACTTAGCTATAGCATTCTACTAAACCTAGGTTCGGGTACGTGTTCATCATTCTTACTAGCCGAACTTTACTCTGTTAAATCCAACGAATAAATCATTGATCAACGACAAGATTAGTTCAAAATTTTCGTTTTCCTTCTTTTATCGTAAACTAGTTTCATAATTTACTTATTCCTCTTTTTTCTTTTGATTTTCGTTGGATATTTTGTGCATTAACTAGAATATCTGGATACGGGTTTATATATTTTACTTCGTAATGACCTACAAAATAAGGAGGGATTGTCCCCTTTAGAAAATCAGGGTCCCCCAAAGAATAGTTCCCACTATATATCGCCCTGATTAATATGCCACTAATTCTTCGCAAAGCCAACACCAAGGCCAATTCTCCATTTTAGTTCCAGTTTTTTATAGAACACTGACCATTTTGTTAACATTAGACAGATATACAAAGGTTGTTGAAGAAAGATGCGGCGGGTCTCATGATTTTAAAAAAATATGGCAGAGGTTCTAATAAAATTTTACGAAATGAGAGACTAAAATATCACTCCTCCAAGAAAACCTGGACCAGAAGCACTCTTCTAATTTGTTTATGGAAGTTATATTACAACTAAAATAACTCGCAACTAAATTGAAATCTCAAGTCTATTACGGACAAAAATACTCACTAAAAGTGATAGTATCACTAGTCTAGAATTTTGACATAATTATCGATATTCTGGGCAGACGTGTGTAGCGTTTCTGCAAACACCGTATTTCACAAACCAAAATTCTGAATCATAAATTTAAATACGAATTTTGAATATAACATCTAGATACTCAAACTTCATTGAAACCGCCATTTTAAAAAACTCTTAGTTATGCCAGAAAAACTAATTTAGTCAATAATATTTTCTTCTTGTTAGAATTTTTCAGTAACGTTTATCAGTTTTGAAAAAATATCTAAAAAATATTGTACTCCAAAAATCCTGAGTTTTGGTGTAGTTAACTATAAGGATGTCTATTATGTTCGGTTAAAAGGATATACTGAAATTCCTTCTAAGGTAAGAGATAACCTTGTAACACTGACCAGTAACTCAATTTTGTTTTTCACTCCACAATTAACATCCTTAGTTTTCCAAAATAGTATTAACATCAATGATTAACACATTTAATCTTTCATTTGATTTTTCAACGATTAACATCCTTAGTTTTGAACTTGGAAACTTAGAAGGACTCTCAAGGAAAATCTAGAAAGTTTAAATAGTCTTATAACAACAATGAGAAAATATTGTTCTTTGGGTTTTCTCTAAAAATACAGAAAATTTTAGATAGTCTCTTAAAACAAGGTAGAGATGAACTTTTTTATATAATATCCTAGTACAACTTAAGAAGACGAATCTCCCCTATATGGGACTTAAAAGGTTTCATACACAAAAGAAAACAAAAAGTTATTTATTTTCTTACAATCTTTAAAGTTCATTTTTATTTATTATTTTCCAACAAAGATTAGCTCCTCTTGCTGCACTAGACCTAAAGAGTCTCTCCACATTAGGCTAATTTGATATTATCATCTAAGAAATTAAGCATCTAAGATTAATACATCATTGAACTTTTGATGAAGATGTTATCCATATCAGGTGTAATAAGAGTGTAAACTTGATATAGCTTTCTTTATATGTTTTTAAGTTTGCACGAGAATGCCGGTGTCACTGTAGTACAGTGGTAAAGTGACTGGGTGATGATACCAATGACCTGAGTTTGCATTAGAATATTGTATCTTTTTTCTACTATTAACATATAAACAACTTTTTATTACTTTTCAACACCTAATTTGTACCAACTCCTAAAACTTTTGAGAACCGGTTACAAAACAACATCATCTATGTCTGCTAATCAACACAAAACTACCAACTTTGAAGAGGTTATTTGACTATTTCATATAACTTAAAAGAGATATTTTAATTTTGGCTTGTCTTAAATACTACATCCGTTTTTGAAAAAGAGATACTATCACTTTTTTCATTTTAGTCTAAAAATAGGCCAAGTATCTCTATTTTTTTTAAATGTGGGGACTATAACCCATGCCTTTATTAACTATAACCCATATAACTAAGTGATTAAGTTAACTAAACAGATCTTTACAATTATTCAGCATAACCAAATAAATTATACATAATTATTATGTATATCCCAAAATAATTGAATAAATTATCAAATCCCTAAATCAATAACAAAAAAAAAATACATAATTGATAATTTGAAAAATATTTATTACTAATGTAATATCATGATTGAAAAAGAAAAATATCATCTTAATATTTTTTATAATATGCTTATGAAAAAAAATGAGTTAATTCAATTTTGATTGGCATTCTTTTGGAGATTTTTTTAAGGGAATAATAAAAATATATATAACCTCAATCAAATATTAATATAATCATGATTGAGAAAAAATAATATATCATTTTAGAGAAAAGTAGAGATTAATTATTTACTACATTAAGATCTTGCTGAACCAAAAGTAGTTTATAGTTCTTCTTTTTGCAGTAAATTGAAATTACCGGGAACGCAAAGCATGGTGATACATAACTCTACTTCTTATAAAAATAAAAGGTAACATATGGCTTTTTTGGAATTCAAGTAATTCAAATCTTTTTGTTGTTTCGCTCTCCAATCGGATGATCATTGTGAATGTGAGTGGCGCATTAGTCACTGGTGTTCATGTTCATGTGGATATGATATATATAGAAAAATTTTATGGTCTGAAATGGAGATTATTAGTGATCTCAAACAACCATGCATTATTCTTGTGACTTCAATGTTGTCCTCTCATATAAAGAAAATGTAGGTGGTAGAAAGCCTAATAGAAGGGCAATGTTAAATTTCAGTAATTGTTTGAATGGGTGTGAACTTCTTCAAGCTCCAAAAATTGGTTTACAATTTTCATGGTCAAAAATTGTCAACAATGAAGGAATAGGATTCTTTGCAATTTGGATAGAGTGGTATTTAATCTACAATGGTTACAACTATATGAATATTGGGTATATAAGATTTGTCTAAGAGTTGCATCTGATCATGCACCTCTTTTGGGTGGCTGTGCAAATATACCAAAGCAAAAAAACGCACCTTTTAGGTTCCAAACAATGTGGATATCACATCCAGAATTCATGAAAGTGGTACAAGAAAGTTGGGGAGAGGAGATGAATGGTGATCTTGCTTATGTTTGGTTACAAAATTAAAGAGATTAAAAAATGTTTTAAAAAAGTGAAATTGAGATGTTTTTGGTCGATTAGTAAATGCGACTAGAATAAGAATTGACGGCTTAATAATACATTTCATGACCTTATCAAAAGGAAGAAATTTATTGCGGCTTTAATCTTAGCAAGGCTTCCAAAGAAAAAACCGGAAATAACTCCTTGTAAAGCATAGTTGGCAGTAGCAGCAGCAGCCTCAACATGTAAAGATTCCCAAGATTGTTTAGAAACCGAATCTTGAAATCCATTTCCTAGTGCCTTAAATTTGGTTTGAAGCTGAGTTGTTACTGATTTCATATTGTGGATATTATTATTAGGTTTTAACACCACCGCTCCTTTTCCTCATCCTCTGGCTATCGTTTAAGATAATAAACTCTTCCTTTTTTTTCTTTGTCGTCTTGTTTCTTTATGCCCTAGCTTTACAGACTAGCGAAAACCACAACTTATAAATAGAGAGGGAGAGGGAAAGGTCAACTACATAACGACATTTGGTGACCATGATATTTATGCGGGGACCTTTATCTACTTACGCCATCTATTGTGATGAGCCAAGGGGCGTCCTAGTTATAGTAAATGACCTAGTTACCTCTTTACTTAATTAAAAATCTAATTTCCTAATGGATTTTCATTTTAAACTCTTCTTTTCTTCTCCCTTCCACTTCCCGATTTTCCTTTTAAACGCTTATTTTCTTCTCTTCCACTTTCATAATCGTTTAAAATCCGGATTTAGATATTTGAACATTGCAAGCTACTTTCTGACCAACCATGTCTTCTTTATACATTTTTGATTGATAAACTAAGTAGTAATCATAAAAAATTGTTGCAGAGAGAAGTTCGGTTAGGAATTTTGTGAAAACCCCTAGTCGAACTAGCGGAACCTAACGAAAATGAAGAACAGATCAATTATTTCGGAGGAAAAAAAATTCCTAGACGAACTTTCTGTTTTCTGTAAATGTATGTTTGGATACTTCGAGAAAAAAAAATTCCTAGCCGAACCATCTTGTTTCTTAGGTGAAATTTCATAAATATATGTATTTGTTTTATCTTAGGTTCGGCTAAGAACACGGTGGACTCGATATTGTCGAACATAACTGTGTCAAACACATGAAAATTAATCTAGTTGTTCTTGAGTTCTCCGATCCAACGTAGTCCATACACCATTAAAGATCATGTTTGGCTATCTGTATTTTTGTTTTTCTAGCCGACTCCAGTCCAATACTCCATTAAAGAGGATGTTCGGTTTCCTGTTCATCATTCTTACTAGCCGAACTTAGCTCCATAATTCTACTAAACCTAGGTGCGGGTATGTGCTCATCATACCAACGAATAAATCGTTGATCAACGAATAAATTAGTTTAGGATTTTTGTTTTCCATCTTTTATCGTAAACTAGTTTCATCATTTGCTTATTCCTCTTATTTCTTTTGATTTTCGTTGGGTATTTTGAGCATTAACTAAAATATATGGATAAGAGTTTATATACTTTACTTCATAATTACCTGCAAAATAAGGAGGGATGGTCCCCTTCAGAAAACGAGGGTCCCACAAAGAATAGTTCCTACTATATATCTGCCACTAATCTTTGCAAACCCCAACACCAACGCCACTTCTCTCTTTTAATTGCACTTTTTTTTGGAACAATAACCATTTTGTTAACCTCAGAGAGATATATAAATGTTGCTTAAGAAAGATGTGGCAGGTCTCATGATTTAAAAAAAAATGTGGCCGAGGTTCTAATAAAGTTTTACGAAATGAGAGAGTAAAAAATCACTCCTCCAAGAAAAACTGGACCAGAAGCACTCCTCTAATTTGTTTATGGGAGTTATATTACAACTAAATTGAAATCTCAAGTCTATTATGGACAAAAATACCCACTAGTATCAGTTTTTCATTTTATATATACCCAAAGTGATAGTATCACTAATCTAGAGCTTTGACATAATTATCGATATTCTGGGCAGACGTGTGTAACGTTTCTGCAAACACCGTATTTCACAGACCACAATTCTGAATCATAAATTTAAATATGAGTTTTCAATATAACATCTAGATACTCAAACTTCACTGGAACCACCATTGTAAGAACCTCATATTTACGCCAGAAAAACTAATTTAGTAAATAATGTTTTCTTCTCGTCGGAATTTTTCAGCAACGTTTATCAGTTTTGTAAAATATCTTAAAAATATTATACTCCAAAAATCCTGAATTTTGGTGTAGTTAATTATCAGGATGTCTATTATGTTCGGTTAAAAGGATTTACTGAAATTCCTTATAAGGTAAGAGATAACCTTGAAACTCTACAATTGACGAATAACTCAATTTTGTTTTTCACTCCACAATTAACATCCATAGTTTTTTTAATATAGTATTAACATCAACGATTCACAAATTTAATCATTCATTCGATTTTTCAACAATTAACATTCTTAGTTTTGAACTTGGCAACTTAGAAAAACTCTCAAGGAAAATTACGAAAGTTTAAATAGTCTTAAATACAGAAAATACTGAACTTAGCAACTTAGAATAATCATGAGAAAATATTGTTATTTGGGTTTCTCTAAAAATAAAGAAAATATTAAATAGTCTCTTAAAACATCTAAAGGTTGAGATAAACTTGTTAATATAATATCCTAGTAGGAATCTTCCCTATATGGGACTAAAAAGTTTTCATTAACAAAAGAAAACATAAAAGTTATTTACTTTCTTAAAAGCTTTAAAGTTCATTTTTATTTATTGTTCCCCAACAAAGACAGTCTCACCACATTAGGATAATTCGATATTATCATCCAAGAAATTAAGCATCTAAGATTAGTACATCATCGAACTTTTGATGAAGATGTTACCCATATCAAGTGTAATAAGAGTGTAAACTTGATATAGCTTTCTTTATATGTTTTTAAGTTTGCGCGAGAATACTGTACCTTTCTTCTACCATTAACATATAAACAACTTTTCATTACTTCACAACACCAAATTTGTACCAACTCCTAAAACTTCTAAGAACCGGTTACAAAAGAACATCATCTATGTCTGCTAATCAGCACAAAACTTCAAACTTTGAAGAGGTTATTCGACTATTTCATATAACTTAAAAGAGGTATTTTAATTTTGGCTTCTCTTAGATACTACCTCCGTTTTTGAAAAAGAGATACTATCACTTTTTGATTTTAGCCTAAAATAGGCCAACTATATCTTTTTAAAAACGTGGGGAGTATAACCCATGCCTTTATTAACTATGTCCCATATAAATAAGTGATTAAGTTAACTAAATAGATCTTTACAATTATTCAGCATAACCCACAAAATTATACACAATTATTATGTATATCCCAAAATAATTGAATAAATTATCAAATCTCTAAATCAATAAACAAAAACAAAAAATTTAATTACATAATTGATGATTTGAAAAATATTTATTACTAATGTAATATCATGATTGAGAAAGAAAAATATCATCTTAATATATTATAAAATATGCTTATGAAAAAAATAAAACATGAGTTAGTTCCATTTTGATTGGCATTGTTGTGGAGATTTCTTTAAGGGAATAATAAAAATATATATAACCTCAATCAAATATTAATATAATCATGATTGAAAAATAATATTATCATTTTGGATGATCATTGTGAATGTGGGTGGTGCATTAATCACAGGTGTTCATGCTCATGTGGGTATGATATATATATATATATATATATAAGATTTTTATGGTCTGAAATGGAGATTATCAGTGATCTCAAACAACCATGGATTATTCTTAGTGACTTCAATGTTGTCTTCTCAGATAAAGAAAAGGTATGTGAAAACCTAATAGAAGGGCAATGTTAAATTTTAGTAATTGTTTGAATGGGTGTGAACTTCTTCAAGCTCCAAAAATTGGTTTACAATTTTCATGGTCAAATTGTCAACAATGAGGGAATAGGATTCTTTTCAATTTGGATAGAGTGGTATTTAATCTACAATTAATGGTTACAACTATATGAATATTGGGTATATAAGGTTGGTCTAAGAGTTGCATCTGATCATGCACCTCTTTTGGGTGGTTGCGCAAATATACCAAAGCCAAAAGATGCACCTTTTAGGTTCCAAAAAATGTGGATATCACATCCAGAATTCATGAAAGTAGTACAAGAAAGTTGGGGAGAGGTGATAAATGGTGATCCAGCTTATGTTTGGTTACAAAATTGAAGAGATTAAAAACTGTTTTAAAATTTTGGAATTTATATGTTTTTGGAAATGTAATGGCTAAGATTCTAGAAGCTGAAGAAAAAGTTAGGGTAAACATGCTAATATTTGATGCTAATCCAACGGATGAAGCTGCTCTGGCTAATCTAGTAGCTGCACAAAATGAATACAATGGGAGAGAAACTCAATATAACACCTTATTGAGAAAGAAATCAAGAATAAGATGGATGAAAGAAGGTAGGTAGGATCTTTCAAAACCAGTTTCTTTCATACAAATATGAAGATCCGGCAAGCAAGAAACCTAGTTTATGAGCTTGAATAGATGGGAATAGAGCTGTCATTTCTGATCAAACAAAAATTGCAGAACTATTTGTTAATCGCTTTGAAAAGATATTTTAGTACCAAGAGGTGAATATTGTTGAGTCCTTATTGGAAGTGATTCCATAAATAATTACCACGGAAGATCAAAGAAAAATGGATTATATACCTGAAGAAGAACAAATTAGAGCTGCAATCTTTGATATGGATGTTGATAGTGCACCTGGACCAGATGGATTTTCTGGTATTTTTACAGGGAATGTTGGGAAGTTATGAAGGAAAATCTAATATCTGTTATGCAATTTTGTTGGAAAATAAGATTTACACCTAAAGGTTTGAATTCTAATTTTGTGGTTCTATTATCTAAAGTAAAAGGTGCTAAAACTGCAAGTCAACACAGACCAATTGGATTGAGCAATGTGTGTTTCAAGATTTCCACCAAAATCATAACTACAAGAATAAGTGGTCTCATGGATAAACTCATATCTCCTCAACAGGTTGGTTTTATAAAAGGAAGGAGTATACATGAACAGGTTACAGGTACTTCTTGCATGTAAGATGGTCAATGAAATGAGAATAAAAAGAAGAGGATAATGTAGGACTAAAATTAGATATTTCCCAATCCTATGATTCTGTTAATTGGGAACTCTTATTTCGAGTATTACAGAAATATGGGTTCTCTTCAAGATAGTGTGATTGGCTGAAATGTTTGTTTGAATTAGCTAAAGTATGTGTTATGGTAAATGGTGGCCCCTGTGGTTTCTTTTCCATGGGAAGAGGGTTGAAACAGGGTGATCCCTTATCTCCCATTTTATTTGTACTTATAGAAGAAGCCCTTAGCAGAGGATTATCACAGTTAGTTGAAAGTGGAAAGTTGCAGCCAATGGTTATAAGGAAAGGCATCTACCCATTGCATTTTTTGTTTGTAGATGCTATTTTCATCTTTTGCAATGGTGGTAAAAAAGTTTGGGGAACTTGATTCAACTATTAAGTGATTATCAGCAGATTTCAGGGCAATGTATTAATAAATCCAAAAGAAAATGTTTTGTAGATGGTACACATGTTAGCAGAAAAACTCAAATTTCTAGTATTGTGCAAATAGAGATCACAAACTTTCCTGACAATTATCTGGGGGTAATCCTAATGCATGGAAGAGTGAAGACTGTCGGTGTTTGGCCTATGGTGGTTATGATGTAGAATAAATTGGCAGCATGGAAAAGAAAGTTGTTATCTTTTCATGACAGAATGGTTTTGGTCAAAGCTGTTTTGTGCAACATACCAATATATAATATGTCAGTCTATAGATGGCCTTGCAATGTTATTAAGGAATGTGAAAAAATTATAAGGAATTTTTATGGTCTGGTTATAGTGAAGTTGGAAACACACTACTTTTTCTTGGAAGAAAGTATGTACTCCATATAAGGAGGGTGGCTTCAGAATAAGGAGATTGGAGGTCATTAATAAAACTCTCTTCATGAAGCTGATGTGGAAGATTATACAATCTAAAGAAGATTGGGATAAATTCTTCGCAACCAAGTACAAAGATAGGAATGGGCAATAGGTAGATAGGTGGAAATATTCATCTGTTTGGCCTGGTTTAGGATGGGCATGGAGTGCTTTGAAAGAAGATATAAGGTGGTGTATAGGGGATGGGACTGAGATCTCAGTCTGGTTTGATGTTTGGATTGGTGAAAAGCCAATAATTGAAGATATTGGTTATACAGATTTTGTGAAGGAGAACATACATATGAAGGTGCAAGACTGGTTGATTCCCACTGCATTAAATGGTTACTCCATAATAAGATACTACCTGTGATTAGTGGTGGAAAAGATCAAATAATATGGTGTGGAGATCTAAAAGGTAAATTTTCTTTATTTGTTATTGTTGAGAAGATTAGAATCAGGGAACCAAGAGTGCAATGACCTTCTCAAATCTGGAATTCTTTCTTACATCCAAGCATCTCAAGCAATGTATGGAAAATCAGCAAGGAGTGTATGTAGATGGTTCAGAATGGATATGAGATGGTGTCAAGATTTTGTATCTATGGCTTGGAGCATGACTCAATGTTACATCTTCTCTGGTCTTGCAAGTTTAGTGTGAATATATGGTGTTGGCTGGGTGAAATATATGGATTTAACAATCCCATGTCACTAGATGACATAATTCAATTCCCTAAACAGAAGAGTTTAATTATAAAAGAAGTGTGAAAGCAGCAGCATGTGCTACAATGAAAGAGCTATGGTTCCAAAAAATATAGATGCTTCTTTTTGACAATGTGTCTCCATGTGAATTTAGATTCAAAAGAAGAATTTGGCAGCTGGTTCATGAAGGTGGACTGAGAAAGAATGGGACAAGAGTTATGATTTTCAAATCCTCAGTTTTAAAGAATGTTACTGGGAAGCTTTTAGGGATGATTATGTTTTATTCAGCTGTGATGGAGCTTCTTTGGGAAACCCTAGTAACGTTGGATTTGGAATCATTGCATGAGATCATGTTTGTCAGGTGGTGGGAACAATATCAGGAGGGATTGGGATTGCAACCAATTATATAGTTGAAGTGATGGCAATTGTGTGTGCTATAGAATTGGCAGTTCTGCTAGGTTGCAGGAATATCATTATCAAATCTGATCCTAAAAGCAACAATAATAAAGAGTGTTTTTAATAGGAGGGAAGAAATGATTTGAAGAGGGAAGCCTAGTGAATTAAAATTTTAAATTTCATAGGGTAAGTGATCGGATAAATGTTTTTTTTTACCCCGAAGTAACCCAATCATGGACTATTGTTAAATCCTAACCATGTACAAGCCTAAATTAGTTAACACTTCAACTAACCCCTGTATCTCCATTCCTACCGAGTTTTTTTCTAAAACTTTTAGAAGACCGGTATGATATGCACCGATTTTCAGGCCATTAATAAATAAAATTACTTTTAAAGATGAAGATAATATAGTATTTGACGATCAGAGACTGGATGACGATAAGTATGTAACAATAGACCTTTGCTCATTTAATCAAAGACCCTCCTTGGATTTGTCTTTTAAATTCCATCATCCAACATCATTTGATTCTTTGTTTATCAACTAATTTGCACTATCATGGGAAAGGAATTAAGATCCAGTTTTGTCTGCTGGTAATATTTGCTTGGCAAAATAGAACCAGGAAAGTGAAATAAGAAATAAGTATTTTTAGGGTTAGGCAGTTGAGCGGATATAACCCTAGTTAACAAAACAAATCCTTTTCTTGCCTCCTAATAACAAGATTCATAAATAATTTCAGGAAAGGAGATGTTCCATGATTTGTTAGAGCTAGATGGATAAGAGCTAGCAAATGCTTATCTCACATTTAATATGCCAATTGTTATAGGGAACTGAATTTTTCAGCTGATGCATTAGCAAAAAACGAATAGTGATACACTTACCGATTCAAAATCCCGCGCTATATTACCGACACACACAAATCTGGGCCCCTCAAGCTGCAGTGATCAACAGGGGCCACCTTTTAAGGTGGTGGAGTCCAATATTTATGTGTCACTCGGGACACTTTTCCGGATAACATCCTCGGGATGTTTATCATTTCGGAGCAAATAACGGAACAAGTTTAAGAACATCAACACACAGGGAGGCCACACTTCTTGGTTAGAATTGAACTGCCAGATACAGTAAAATCTCCGTATAAGAATATCCTAGGGACCACAAAAAAATATTCTTATATGGAGATTATTCTTATATGGAGGTCTACCTTGAAAAGACTGAAAGAAAAACTTTCATACATGCACTTGAAAAAATACACATATATGCATTGGAAACACAAAAATGTATCTAGAAAAATATAAACTCAACTTTGAGACCGAAAATTGACCAATGAAACTATATAAGTGAAAGATAGTACTGAAAATTGACCAATGAAACTATATGAGTGAAAGTTATTTGCACTAAATTGTGCACAAAAAAAGCAACGAATCTACTTTGAAGCCAAATGATTTTGTAAAATGGTTACAAGAAGCTTTTCATCTTAAACTTTGATGCATGACAAGACCTATAATATTTATATTATAATGTCAATTATTCTTATATGGAGGTAGGTTCCTTAAGACCGGACCGGAAAATTTTATGACTTATTATAATATGGAGTTTATTCTTAAATATAACTAGCCCAAATCGAAACCATAAATTTTTATTATAATATGGAGTTTATTCCTACAAAGAGTATTCTTCCGGAGAGATTTTACTGTATAGTATATTAGGATTTTAGTTTTGTTTTGGGTCTCGCGCAGCTGCAAACAGCTGATGTGCCGTTGGATCATGTCATCCATCGTTTGATTAATTTGACTTTGTCTTCTGAAGTGAAATACAGCTGTCAAACTTTTGATATTAGAGATTAGATCCCTAGACTTGTATAAAATTAATTAAAGGCATCATTTACATACGAATATTAATTCATTCGATCTTCATATCATTCTCTGCCTGTTAGGGATCTAAAGATTTAATCTTGATGAGATTTTTTTTAAGCTTTATGATCATGAAAATGAAGTGGGTTTTTTCTCAAATGCATAACCTTTCTCCATCGTAGCCACCATTTACTTATTATCATCATTCTTGCAGTTATCTTTTGTATATTAGCTTACTTCATCTTTTACGGATCGGCTTGATGTAGATGATAAAAAATCCAAGTAATGAATTCAGTCAGGAGCTTCACATAAATATAACAGCTTTTCAAAGACCTATCTCTAATATCAAAAGTTTGACAGCTGTATTTTACTTCAAAAGATAAATTCAAATTAATCAGATAGCATCTTCCAACGGCACAACAGCCGTAATTTCAGATAAAAATGAGAGACCAAGTACAACATCTTTTCTTCTTTTTTTAGATTTAGGATTTATCGTGATTTTGAGGAAGAAATACGATTGACGTTCTTAATAAAAAATTAAAACTTGTTTGGCCTTTCATTTTAACTTAAACTTTTGCCGAGCATTCAGCTTGAGAGGGAATGTTCTATAAATAGTGGATGTCTTTGACTTACATAGTAACCTTTCACACACTTAAATAATACTCCTAAAAATAGGCCAAATTAAAAAGATAATTGTAACTCTCTAGATTAAGCAAAGCGTCACAGTGATGTCACATTTCTATTTCAAAAGGAGCCAAAATCGCACCAATCTCAGGCCAATAAAGACTACACGCGAGTCAAGGCCGGGCTTGATGTCTGTATTCAGCTTCTCCGCATCTATCACAGATCAGGATCCATGCATATTTTTGTCAAGGTGAACAAAGGAAATTTTTAGTTAAATTTTTAAAAAAGAAACTAGAAATAAAAGAAAATTTGAGTTGCGATTAATACCTTTTAATGTGGTCAACTATTAGAATCCTTGGTCCAAGAGGTATTCCCGCCTTTTCAAGATCTCTGCACAAAATTAAGACATGGAAATAGTACGTTGTCATCATCTTCTACCCACAAAAAGGAAGACAAAATATGATATCCTCAAATAATACTTACATTTCTTTAAGCAAAGGAATAGTATTGTCCGTCAACAAGTTCTTCTTGAAGTTGTTCTCGTAATTCTGAAGGCCTAGGTTCGACAACATGAATCTTGTTTTGGTATAGCGTGTATCCTCCAACTGAGATAAGTTAGATCTAACCTGCCACTACACAAATAAATAAATAAAATGACTTATTAAGGCATATCCACACTGAATGTGATGATGCCCTTTGTGATATTTGCAGTAGCAAAACAGCCGCCACCGAAAAAGTTTGGCTGTTTTTGCGCCTAATTGCTCAAACATGGGACGCTTCCTCGTTTACATGAGAATGTAATGACTCTACACTGAGTAAGAAGGTAGTATTAAAATATGCTAACGAACATGTGACTGACACTGTCCTCTCCCTGAACAGATTTGATCCGTTTTTAGGTATATGCCCATCAAAATACCTATACCCAGATTTACATCTATTGTAAGTCGTAGTAATTCCAGAAGTGGTTTACTAATCCTAGAATGAGACCTATTTATAGGAGATTACAAACATATGGCAGTTTCCTTGTCTAGAATGACCATTATTTAGAAGTAGCTCTAACCTATAAATAAGGTAAAGATGAGTACATGTAGGCATAGAGAAAGAATACTAGTATGAGTTCTAGAGTAAAAGAAGACGAAAGATACAACATAGGGCTGAGAAGACCTTGAAGGTAAACGCTGTAAAACTCTTTCTCTTAAGCAATAAAGTTACAGTTCCTATCAAAATCTTTTAGTTCTATCGTTATACTTCTATCATATTGGGGTCTGAATTGATCAAGTGTAAGTAAGCAATGTTTTTTAGTTCTATCGTTATACTTATATCATATTGGGGTCTGAATTGATCAAGTGTAAGTAAGCAATGTTTCCGGCGATGGATGGAAGAGCTTCGGGTAACGAGGTATTAGTGTATTACCATTAGATCCTGATATTGATAAAGAATGTGAGCTTCTGTTTCATCATCCTCGAATCCACAAGGAAAAATTATGGAAAAATTGGAGGAAAACATGAATACCATGAAGAGTGATTATGGCTGCTCTAATGGAGATGATAAAAGGAGTAAAACCTACACATTCCAAATCAACAGATGGTTCTGATTAAACTCTGAATATGGAAAAACAACTAAGGTTTGCTGACATTTTGTCATTCAAAGTGGAGGCAAAAATCAAAATCAATGCATATAATGGGGATTTGAACCCAGAGAAGTTGGATGGCTGGCTCAATTCTTTAGAAGTTTATTTTAGCACCAATGGGTTTACCGAGGAGCAATGGATAAGTTTTGTTAGACTTGATGGTCATGCTCTTATTCGGTAGGAAGCATACATATCTGGTTCGGAAGCTCCAGTGACAACTTGGAACCATTTTAGAACGGCTATACAAAATCAGTTCTACCTGATTGGCTATTAAGAGAGATTACGTGAACGATGGCAGAATGTCCAAGAGTACCCTACTAAATTTTACAAGCAAGCTATATCATTAAATGTGAATATGAAAGATTATGAGACTATTGAGAAATATAAAGGAGGTTTGCCTTTTGCTATACGGACAGAAAATGCGATATTTTCCGTAACCGACATTGACGATGCTTGCAAGAAAGCTATGTACATTGAGATGAAGAATCAACCCTATAGGGCAAGGCAATCAAGAAAGGAAGACGGATAGATGGTGAACACTGCACATAAAGAGGGGAAGACATATCATATTATGGAAAACAAAAACAACCAATACTGTGAGAATTGCAAAATTGATCAACATTCTAAAGAAGAATGTTGGAAATTGCATCCGGAGTTGAAATCAGCATGGGGGAAAGATCACAAGCAAATTCCCACAACCATCTAAAACAAAGAAGATGATGAAAAAGAAGAACATAAAGTAATCAACGCATCGCTTGATCCTGGCAGCAAAATTGTGATGATTACAAGAAAAGCGGTACCGGCTGCGATACAAGCAAAAATCACTAGTCCAAAATCGGTGATCTCGGAGAGTCCACTAAAGAAGAGCTATTTTTGGTGAATGCACAAGTTAAGAAGACACCAGTTCCCACTCTAATTGATATCTTGGAATCCACTAAAGAAGAGCTATTTAGGGTGAACGCACAAGTTGAGTAGACACCAGTTCTCACTCTAATTGATAGTGGGTAAAAGCGAAACTTAATATTTGTAAAATAGTGGAAAAGCTGAAGTTGAAGACAACACCATATCCTAGGCCGTACCCGTTAGGATAGTGGAAGAAGGATACAGAGGTGCAAGTAATTGCTGAATGCACTTTTGAATTCACCATTAACGAGAAATACGTAGGTCATGTGATGTTGTCCCGTTAGAATATTGTCATGTTATTTTTGGAAGTCCTTACATATGAGACAGGGATGCAATTTCTCTCAATGAGAAAATACTGGAGTCTGGTGAAAGGTGGAAAAGGATTCCACATTCTAGCTTTTAAAGATAAGAAGAAACTACAACTTATGGCTGCACAACAAACCAAACACTTGGTAAACACGAGCCAGAAATTTAGTCTACCCACGGTTCGAAAAATTGTCAAAATTTGTTTATGCCAGTGCACTAAAACCAAAAAGGAAGATATATAACAGTTGTCAGAGAAATTTGAAGACATCCTGAAAGAACCCCAAAGGTTACCACCACAACAGCAAGTGGAACCTGGAATTCAGCTTCAACAAGATGCTCACGTTACGAAAACATAGTACAAGGAACATCCGCAAATGCTGAGAAAATTAAGCTCTTTGAAACTTTGCCATTTGACGAGCAAAATGAGTCACCATGCAAGACTTTTAGCTCTATGTGAAGTAGCAAAAGAAAATACGACTCCTAGGAAGAAGACACCAATAACTAGAGTTGGAGAACAGGGATTGTTTCAAGTCTGTCTTAAAGAGAGAAGTTTTAAGCATGCAAATGGTACAGTTGCAGGCTAAACATCTGCAACTCTTAACTCAATGCTTTTGAGGGATCAAAAGCCTCCTGATGAGGGAGGTCTGATCCCCATCAAAATACCTATGCCCAGATTTACATCTATTGTAAGTCGTAGTAATTCCAGAAGTGGTTTACTAATCTTAGAATGAGACCTATTTTTAGATGATTACAAACATATGGCAGTTTCCTTGTCTAGAATGACCATTATTTAGAAGTAGCTCTAGCCTATAAATAAGGTAAAATTTAGAAGTAGCTCTAACCTATTGGGGTCTAGAGTAAAAGAAGACAAAAGATACAACATAAGGCAGAGAAAACCTTGAAGGTAAACGTTGTAAAACTCTTTCTCTTAAGCAATAAAGTTAAAGTTCCTATCAAAATCTTTTAGTTCTATCATTATACGTCTGTAGCTATTTTCTATCTATCATATTGGGGTCTGAAATTGATCAAGATTAGACTTGGGTACTCGTCTTTCGGCACCAAAACAGAAATTTGATGGTGCTGACCAATAGCATTTGAGGAGAGAAATTATGTGCGTTGCTTGTGGACTAATCTGACGTTCAAGGGATAAAGAGACAAGGAATATATAGAAAGAAATGACATGGAACCATGTCTGAAAAACAAGCAAGTCTGACAGAAAAAAAAAAAGCAGAATTTGCACCTATTTGTATCGATTGCTATGCCACAATCAAGAAAGTGGAAGACGAAAGTTACCTCATGCACAAGACCTTGACAAACCGCTAAGAGGAGCCCTGTTGCGACTGCCTCTGGGGAAGGAATGCTCCTGACCACTTGAAACATATATCCAGAAGTAAAAGCTGCTATGGAATGTTTCATGGACTATTCAGTTAGCTGCAGAGATGACGACCCGACTTATATTTCGAGAAAAATATAGTGACCCAAGTCGAAGAGCACATTGTTAATCAAGACATGGATGACGACCCGACTTTAACGAGGAGAAGCCTCATGTTCCTGAATCCTAAGTGTTACATTAAAGGTCTACATGACTCCCTTGCGGAAAAAATACATAGATTTTTATTTTATAGCAGAGTTTTCATCAATGAAGTTTAAAGGTGGTCCACCTAACATCATCTCTAATGCAAAGAAGCAGCAAATAGAAATATGGGAGAGAGGGTGTAAAATTAGGGGTTACCTAGCCGAGGTATCGTCTTTCCCTCTAATTCGTCTCAATGCACAAATCATAGCACCATCGGTGCCCCTCAAAACGGAAAAATTACGAATTTGCGCCAAACGGGTTTTGCCCAAGTTCAGTAAAATAAAAAGATTGAATCATTCAGTTATGTATCATAAAAGGCCTCATAAAATTCAACTCTTTGATCCTAAACTTGGGATGATGAAGTATTTGAATATGATAAAAGAAACGAATTCAGCTTAATACAATACATCACCTGAAAAGGAAGAAAATTATTGGCCGCTTCAGACTGAGCAAGGCTTCCAAAGAAAAGACCGGCAACAGCTCCTTGGAAAGCATAAGTTGCAGCAACAAAAGCAGTTTCAAAGAGGTAAAGGTTGTTTACAAACCCAACCTTGGAAACCCTTTTCTAATCCCCCCCATTTTGTTTGAAGCTGAGCTAATACTGACTTAATATTGTTATTACTATTCTTATGCTTAAGTGGCAACGCCACGGATTTTCCTCCTCCCTCCATCACTTTTACTGGAATCCCTAACCTAGTAATGCTTTAAGCTTATTTTGAGAAAGAGAAAGAGAGAGTGGGGAAGTACTTTATTTACCTATCGCCCTCGTGGTCATGGGCATATTGCCACCAACTTTCTACAAAGCCCAGCCCCAAGCCCAGTTCAAGTTTTTTCTAATGAATTTATTAACCATTTCCATCTGACATCCCCGGGCGCCGGCGGAATCAAATGGCTACTCCTTCTCCCGTGTTTATGGAGCCATAGGTGCTCGTTCATGATCTTAATGTTATCGCTATGTCAGTTCAAACATATAGGGGGTGACTGGCCCTAGCAGCCTGCAGCCATCAAGTTTTGTTAAGACAGTGCCAAACAATTAGAAACACACTCTTCACAAGCTCTGATTCACTCTCCCTCTTGACTCTTCCTCTATTTGTTAGAACCCCGTTTTAGGGCATACTGAAAAATTTCAGGGCATATTAAATAAGGATAAAAACGAGTCATTAGATAATAATCCTTAAAGCTCCTTATCCATATATTATGTTTAATGACAAAATTGTCCTTACTTATTTTTCTTTTTCTAAAAAGGTTTTCCTCAAAAAAGTTTTTAATTTCTTATAAAATAAAGAAAATTTTTAAAAAAAAAAACTAAAAAAAAAATTTCATTAAAAAAATAAAAAAAATTAGAAATAAATAAATAAATATCTTTTAAAAAAAACTTTTTTTTTAAAAAAAAAGATTAAAAAATAGAAAATAATAATATTTTAAAAATTAGAAAAAAATTTAAAAAAATTATTTTTAGAAAATATTAAGTTTTACAAAAATAAATATATTAATAAATTAATCGAGGGTAAATAAATAATTTACCGATATTTAGATACCCCTTATCACCCCACCCTAATTAGTTCAATCATTTTGTATGCCTTAAAATTTTCTTGTACGTCCTAAAACAAGTTCATTTGTTATCCTAAACGAGATGGTGGTTTGGGTTTTAACAACCTTAGGGTTACTAATCAAGCTTTCTTAACTAAGTTGGCGTGGCGTATGATTAATAATCCTGATGTAGAGTGGGTTAAAATTTTGGAGGCAAAACATTTTCATAATTGCTATCCTCTTTGGATACCATACGGGTGTGGTATAGTATTCAGGGAGGGTTGTAATGGGTGATAAAATATCATGTTAGGGAAATTGGTAATGATTCTCATGTTCAAGCTTTTACTGACAAGTGGATCCCCAGCACTAAATATAAATTCTTCATCATTTCAGCCTCCTCCTCTATTAAATGCTAAGGTTAGTTCTTTTGTGGTTCCTCATTCAAATACTTGGGATATAGCTGCTCTTCAACAGTGTGCTTTTCTCATTCAAATGGTTCCTTATTCATATTACACCTGATTATCAAGATACTTTAACATGGTCTCTTATTAGTAGTGGTGATTTTATTATCAAATCTACTTATCGAGCTATTTCACATAGTCTTTATCCTCCCCCTCCAACTATGTTTCCTGAGAAGTATGGGTTGAGTCTTTGGCACTTAAAAATCCCTTTTACATGTCAAATTTATTTATGGAAGCTTTCTCACCAAGTTCTTCCAGTTTTTCGTCGTCGGGCTCAGCACCTGCTTATACAAGATACTTTTTGTCCATTTTTATCATTTTCATCTCACGAGGAAACAACTACTCGCCTCTTTTTGCAATGCCCACATACTGCTGATATTTAGGCTCAAATGCTTCCAGCTTTGTCTTCTATCATTTCTTCTCAGCAATCTATTACTGCTTGGTTTCAGAGTTAGATTGATTCGACAAATCATTTTCATTTCAAAGAGCCAACGAAACTTAATCTGGTGGTGGTTATTTTTTGGCATATTTGGAAGGCGCATTGTACTCTAGTGTTCGAAAAGACACTGCACTCTACAAGGACAACTATTTATAAGATTAAATATTTCTGCAGTTCCAATAAAATTAGTTGGGAAGTCTCCTCTCATATTCAGCTAACTACATGTTCAGTGCATAATACGAACCATCAGAGTCAGCTTGTAGATAGTCCTGACGGTGTAACTAACTTATTCAAAATGATTGTGGATGCTTCTCTTTTACCTAATTAACACATTGTAGGCAATACTTTTATCTTAACCGATCCTTTTAATTCCATTGTGACTGCAGTAGCAACAACAATATGGGCAAAAAATGTTCTTCATGTTGAAATGGTGGCCTTCTATAAAGCTTTGTATTGGTTATCGTTTTCTCATCTATCTAATGTAACTATTAGTTCAAATTGTAAAAAAGTAGTTGATGGTTTGAATGGATCTATACATAGTGTGTCCTGACTTGATAGGTCGCTCATGTGTGAATGTTGTCGTTTGTTAAATAGTTTGACGAATGTGAAGGTTTCCTACATTCGTAGAGTTAATAATGTAACAGCTGGGAGTCTCGTCAAGTTTGGGAGATTTAATGTTTATAATTTGCAATGGTGGTATACTCCACCGGATGTTTTCATCTCTTTTTAAGGGGTTGTAATATGTTATTTGTTTGAATGAAAGTTCTATGTTTGTTTTTTCCAAAAAAAAAAAAATGCCTCTTATGGGATTAATAAACTGTCCGGATTGCGGTATACCCAAATTAATTGGGGTATATCCAATAAGACAAACTAGGGCCATTGGGAAGTAAAACTTAAAGCCCCTTATCCACATGTTTTCAAAAATGGCTAAATTACCCCTGAAATGATTAGCACTAATTTAATTTATATGATTAGCTTAGTTAAATTAGTTAGTTGATTTATAAGAATGATTTTGGAAATAATTGAGAGAGAGAAATAGAGTGAAGTATTAGAAGAAGTTTTTTTGGGGGAATTTATTAGGGTTTTGAGAATTTTGTGATATGAGTGATTCTAATCCTAATCTTGAAGCGGGGGATTCTTCTACATCTCATCTATCTCGTACAGATGAATATATGTATGATGATCTATAAAATCATAATGGTCGTCTAAAGATGAAGCAGTACATTGGGTCATTGAGAAAGCAAAAGAGAAGATGTACTTTCTAGTTAAAAACACCGAACAGAAACTTACACGATTTGAAATGGTGTGCGAGAATAGTGGGTCGGACGTAAGTCATAAGAGAAAGGGTTAGGTGTATGCTAAGAAGACGAAACATGGTGTACAATATGAAGTCAAAGAAGTGTGGATGACCATTCAAGATTATATTCTTGAATAACAACAACATCAACATCTGGAGAATGTATAGAGTTGTTATTGGTTGGCATAACCATAAAGATCCGCAAAGTCTTGTTGGACACCCCCAATTTGCCAATTTGAAACCGCACGAGTTCGATCGAATAAGAACAAGTTGTGGAATTAAACCAAGTAAGCTCAATAGGGATGACAAGAATAACCTTTCTTCATTTTATACAATTTATGCGGCCAAAGCAACTATCAAAAGAATTGAATGGGATGGAAGAAAGGTAATGCAAGAATCACAATGGTTGACCCAAAAATACAATTACACGGTGAGACACCATGAGACAATGGAGGGGAGGGTGAATCGTATTTTTCTTGCACATCCGGAGATGATTCAATTGGCTCAGTGCTTCTACCAAGTGTTGTTCATGGATTGTACTTATAAGACGAATAGGTACAAAATGCCTTTGTTGAACATTGTAGGACAAACCTCGGACAAGCAATCTTTCACTAAGTAGTATTTCATCTTTGATTATGTCATCTCAACTATCTCTTGTGCTCTAGATTTTGTTTATCTATTGAACTAAGAACAAGGTTGATTATAATTATCTGTATATATGAGTCCATACATAACACTTGTGCTCCCAGACCCATATGTGTTAAGTTCCGAAACCGGCCCGGACCCTTGAGTCAAAACCTCTTTAGAAGATTTTAGAAAGAATCTCTCTTCCCCTAGGTTTTTTAACCTAGAAACTATGATATATATTAGGTTCGCTCACCTTGTATTATGCACAGAAGTGCTAGAATAACTCACGAACATTCACGAACCATGGATGCTTCTAAGTTTTCAAACACCATAAAGGAAGATAACGAGAAGAAGGGGGATGATGGCTCCACAAGTATCGTTGAGTTATACGATAATACTGTCACCATATCATGTTACTTTGCTCAAGAACACACAAGGTCAAGACCGGTTCAGATGTCCCAATATTTAGTTGGAAACATTATGAGTGACATCAAAGTGGTGTTCGAACAATTGTCTGCTGTCAAAAGGGATCTCAAACTTCTCAATTCGGAACTGGGAAAAGTCTTTGATGACCTCGGCTCTCTCAAAACACAAGTTGCAGACTACATATGATTTAGTTTTCTTTTATCTAGGAAACTTCATGTAAGAATTTATTCTTATTTTGAAGGATAACTAGGATTTGGAATAGCAAAAATTGTAATTACACAAGTTATATCCAACGTTTTTCATCTTCCATATTTTTAGATTTATTTATTTAAATTCTAAAGTTGTTGGAAGATGAACTTGCAGTATATAATCATTATTGGTTTATTTATTGCAAAAGTCTTATGAAATATATGTGCCTTTATGTTTTCGTGAATCGAGTTGATATTTCACACATGCTCATAAGTTACATCTATTATGTTTTTCACAAAATGGATAATAGAACAAACTCTTGGAGAAATTTTCTCGCAGTATTGATCTACCTGTGATCAAACTTTTGTGTTTTCACTACTTGACACACTCCGTAAGATTCTCTTATGTTGAGTCATATCGAACAAAATTATCTTTTGTCCGTAACTGGCGTAAAAATTATTTTAAGTCGATTTTCGGATACAAATCCATGTGATTTTTTAGTGTCCAACAAAATCCTTATTTTTACAAAGTAAGGTCACTCATGTTGTTCTCTTGGGAATGACATCAAATGGGGGAGAGTTCTTAAATGAACTTGTGCTTAATTGCTATATCTTTGTGGGGAGTGTGGCTGTGGAATTTGAAAGGGGATGCTTGTATCTTTTTAATCTCCTAGATGAGTGTTAAGAATTTTCATACTATGTGATATTATCTGAAAAAGTTGATATGAGGAGTTGCATTTTAATTATGTTATAATGTGGAATCTCAAAACTTCCTTAAAACTTGACATATCTTTTGATTGTATTCATTACGAACCCGCAATTTTCGTACCTTTGTTAATTTTATTGACAAAAAGGGGGAGAATCATTTTGTAGTTTCATACTACATACATATGGTTTACGTATCATTATGTAAGGGGGAGTGAATCAATAATCTATAGGTTTTACCTATTATGCAAAAGATGTAAGTATTGATTAAGGGGGAGAAACATATCAACGTAGTATTACTTCAGAGTTGAGATACAATTGAACTTTGGAGAAAGGAATAATATTGTGTTTCTGTATAACGACGACTGAGAACATTTGTTTTCTAAAGTTTTTATCACTATGGAATCGGTTCTTCAACAACAACGATGCTGAGTTGAACACGTTCAGAATCATTACAACTTAAAATTATGAAGAGTTCAAGGAGTTGAAGATGCCAAGAAAATCAAGACATGTTGGATTCAATAAGTTGTCGAAGCTTTATTTTTTATCCATATGTATTGATAGTTTTGTGAATAAAATTGACAAAGGGGGAGATTGTTAGAGCATTGCTCGGTCGAACTCACAAGTGTTCCTATCTCAAGCTTGTTGTCAAATTAGTTGTCAAAACTATATCTTGATTTCTAGTCTATAATTAGTTAAGTCTCGGACTAGGATAAAAACGTAGTTGATAAACAGAGGATCACGGCAGTCATCATTGCGTTATAGCGTTTGAAGGCGAAGATCAACCGAAACTTTTAGAGAACTTTATCAACAAAAGGTAAGTTAAGACTAAACCACATATATCTCAATTTATATTCACTTTCTATCATTTGAGACGATGTCGCATAACTAATTAGACTAGTTTGCATAGACAAGAATTTCCAGTCAAAAACTAGTTATCTAATTAACGAATTTCTCGAAATATAATGACTAAGCTTAATGAACATTTGTTCATACTTGATGAATTTCGGTTAAGGACAATTTATTGTTCGGAATCAAAATCGTTATTCAAGTTTATCATTTCGGAAATATCCCAGAACAGTGATATGTGTCATTGATGTTATTCAGGAATGTTTCGAATTGATTTAGAGAAGTATAGAACTACTATTGATTCGGATACAAGACAGTGGTATCAGTTTTACTAGGAAAACTTTTATAAGTATGAACCTGTATTACATGTATTCATACACGTAGCGGAGTAGCTATATATTGACTTACATATTAGTGGTAAACATATTCTTATGTATATCATATGAAAATCTGTATGACTCGTGAACCGGATCGGTAGGCATATAAACTCGGATGCAAACCATTCTTGAACCGTGGTTACAGAACCATGGGTGAGTATCCAAACCGGTACGCAAACTAAAACAGTTCTGTGTTCCTGAACTCGGTAGTGTTTCCAAATCGGTACGCAAACCGATTTAGTTATGTGAACTCCGTAACTTTGGTTTTGGTTGAAAGTTTACAAACCGGTATGCATACTGTGACCGAACCGACTCATGAACTACTATGTATTTGTACTTTGTATATCTAATAATCATGTCGATCATATTTTCAAGAGCGTTTACATTATTTCTATGAGATAATTATCATTTGATTAATTCTCTATAAACACTAGACTTAATTGACACATGTTTGTGACTCAGATTTAATGTCTTATGCGTTCATGAAAATGAAGATTAAGCTTTTAAGTTCAAACATGCTAGTTTCGGCTAACCACATTGAACATAGTCTTTGTACACTGTTTGGTTAGGTTTCACCTAACCAGAGTGTATATCTTACTTATGTGAATCAGATTCAAAGATTCATCTAACGGTGGATATTGTTTGCTTAGTTACAAAGTTATCTTAGCTTAAACCTAAAGAAACTTATGCTTTGAATGTCTATAAAAGGGGAACTTCAAGCAACTAGGATCTTTGAATCCCGACACTACTTTTTGGTTTGTCCTAGTTGTATCTAGAGTCGTCCTCTCCATAAACCATTTTAGGGTTTAACGACTACAAAGTCTTCATAGGGATTCATGAACCCAGATCCAGTTATCTTTCCTTGATAACTCGAGTATCCTGATCTTGATTGTTTGTAGAGCTTGCTCCGTAGATCAAGATAGATAAAAATCATCAAAGTTCTGTTCGTCTCAAACTTTGTTGATTCCACATGTTTTATACTTGTGAGGTGAATAATAATCTAGGATGCACTTCGGGTTGCATAATTCTGGATTTTGAGGTTAGCTAGACTTTGTCTATTTCTATCGATTTCCACACCTTTGATCATACTATTTGATTGTAAAAGGAAATTATTATATAGGTTTAATCAGTGGGAGGCAGATTTGGCTCAAAGTATTTAATTGAGTTGAAGCAACTCTTAGTTGGTGTGACGTCATCTAAGGGAACCAATTGCGCTTTGTCCTGCTTTGATTCAAGAGGCGTAAAGAGCGCGACTGTACCTTAATCGGTGGGATACCTTTTAGGGCTTAACTACATTCGCGTTCGAAGTTAATTGGTAGTAGGCTAGTGTGTGTAGCGGCTTAATACAGTTTGGTGTTCAATCTGGACTAGGTCCCGGGGTTTTTATACATTTGCGGTTTCCTCGTTAACAAAACTTCTGGTGTTTGTGTTATTTATTTTTCCGCATTATATTGTTTATCTTTATAATTGAAATATCACAGTTTGTATGTTGATCAATCATAGTAGAGACATTCGACCTAGTTTGTTGGATACGACTTGATTGATACTTGGATATTGGTCTTTGGTACCGTCCAAGTTATCTCTTCGTGGTTAGATTCAAGGATTTAATTATGTAGACGTCCTAATCGCAAGAGAGAGATATTTAATTATAATATACTATTCCTTGATTAAGTTTAACTTTCGGAGTTGTATTGAGTTTGTCCATACAGATTGGCTAAGAAAAAGTGGTGGTGTATTTTGGTACCCCCGCGTTTTCACAAACTTTGAAGCACAAGTTGATGCCAATTTTTTACCCTTTTATGGACGAAATTGAAGAACCCATTGAGCAATATCAACCAGGTAGACCACCTACCACAAAGACAACGACAGAAGAAAGAGTACAATTGAAACATTGTTTGAATATGGATATATATCCATCCGGACATGAGTATACCGAGGTGGAATACAAAGAGGAGCCGACTAAGAAGAAAAGAGTTCGCCCAAGGAAGGAAACAACCACACCAACGGTTTAAAACTTGAAACCAAATAGCACTCCTCCTCTCGAGAGTCAAGCAAGTGTGGTAGTTGTTGTAAACAAGATAGGTCGGTCGAGGAAGGAAATAACTACACCAACGATTGTACAAGTAAAGCCAAAGATTATACCTCTTATTGAGATTCAAGCAAGCAAGGAAATGTTGTAAAGAAAAGAGGTCGTCTGAGGAAGGTAATATAACCGGTATTGGATGAGTATCTCGTACAACTCCTTCAAATTATTCTTGAGTTCGTTATTGGTACCGATGACGTTCCAAAGGAAGGAAATTGTGGGTTTCACGTTGCCTCCTAACAATTGGGACACTTAGGTAGAGCGGTTGCGGAGAATCTCACCCAATGTCAATATATAAGAAAGAAGATAGTTGCTCGACTTGAAAAAGACAAGGAATTTTATAGCTCAATGATGCTAGAAGGTTCGATGGAAGACAAAAAATGACTTTCAAAGATTTCCTTGTTAGTGTTAAAGGACTGGATGGAAATGCACCGATCAGATTTGAGCATTTAATGAGAATCCCGGAGTGTGTCCATCTATTAGCGGATACGTGATCATGCGTAGTTCACCTTTTTAGTCCTGGAGGTTGTCTAACATTTGCACCAAAACATGGGGTTTGTCTAGAGCAGCTCAAGTATAGAAAAATTGTTATAGCTTTGGTGAATAACAATTATTTCATTGGTCTATAACTACACAAGGAATGTCCATTACCTCCTCTTTGTAGGTTCAACTTTTAGGAAAAGTTCATCAACAACAAGAGCGAGGAATAATTAAAACTTTATGAGGACAACATGAACCTATGGAATGCTTTGGATGAGTCTATCAAAGGTCCAATAGATTTGACCAAAGAAGGTTTAATAGATTTGAGTGAAGGGTGATTATGTTTTGGAAATAATGAATTTTTTTTTGAGATCGCATTCGTATTTTGTGTAATGTACTTTGGAATACTACTAATGAATGAAACGATTTTTTTTTTTTGTGCTCACTCCCTCCAATTTATCTAAGTAGTCATTTTTTTGTATTTCCTTATGATAAGCACGCAAGTGCGCCACTTTTATACCCACATTTATACAAGCTAGGTCTCGATATTTCGCTAATAATTATACTTTAGAGCTTTTACAGGAGCTACAAGCAATTATATTCACCTGGATGTTAGAGCATAGCTCGGTTGAACCCACCAAGCGTTGGTATGTCAAGTTTGGTTGTCATATTTTAGTGAATCAAAACTCATCTAAGAGTCGCTTGATTATGTACTAGAGACAACTTTGTATAGGTTAGACTAAAAAGTCTAGGATTATGAGACATACAAGTATTACTCGAAGACCTAAAGAATGTGAAGAAGTAACAAGCTACAACGATGACATCATCCTTCCTCTTGAGGTTAGTAATATTGACTTGAACTGTTTCATTCCTAACGTATCTTTCAAGTCGTGCTATATTGAAAACATAACTGTGAAGCTGTGAATGATTATACTCTAGTGGTAAGACATGATCACATGATCATAGTGTTAAGGAATTATAATATGAAGTATAACGCTTATCTTTTAAAATTCGTATATATGACATCGACATAATCGTATGAACGCTATTTTGATTATGTGTATGGGTAAAGGTGAAGATTTCATCCTAGGAAACAATGTTTACATTTGTTTAAAGGAAGTACATTCATGAACTTGTTTTATAAATCGAAAGGGAAATCGCTAGGCTTATTGGTATTGTTATTCATTGCATACCTTTGGATTACCAATATGTGTGAGTTAGTAGAACCGATCATAACTTGTTATGTATCTTGGTATAACTAATCACAGTGCCTGAGTTATGATATGGTATGACTTTTATTAGTGTAACCGATCCTAAGTAATCACCTGAGATGGTATGATCGATATTTGTAATTGGTGTGACTGATCCTAGTAATTGGTGTGACCGATCACAAAAGAGTTGTGTAATCGATCCTTGTAATTGGTGTAACCGGTCCTAGTAATCGGTGTAACCGATCCTAGTGACTTGTGTAACCGATCACAAGTAATACCATGAGTATATGGTAACAAGTCCTGGTAATTGACGTAACCGATCCTGGTAACTAATGTAACCGGTCCCAGTAACCATATTTAGGTAGACCCGATCCTTGTGTTTGGTAAAACCGTAAACCCATGATTAGTGATTTGATATTTGATCAATCACATAGTTGTCTTGGAATACAGATGAACCAATTCTAAACTTGTTTGGAAGTGTGGTATAATCGATTCCAAGATTGTAAATATGAAAGAGGATTTACAAAGAAAAGATGTCAACATACTTTGAACATGATCAGTAACTCTTATCTTTTATTATTCAAAGATATTCCTTAATAACTCATGGAGATCCCGGTCCGAAATAAATTAAGAATCTTTTCATTAAGGTTGTTAGTTTTATATGCTTTAATTACCAGCAATTAAATGCATATCTCTAGAAAATAAAAATTGGTAATGTGCATTTACTAATTGGAGAATTTCTATTGAGAGATTTCGGAAATATTGGACAAAGCATTTCCAGGAATTATGAAAACTGATTTTGGGCATTTATTGCATATCTTGAGAATATTCGGTTTTGGAAATTCCTTGGTGTCCAAACATCCTTGGTATATAAATACCCAAGTTTGCATTTCTAGCAAACTATCCTAAGATCCAAGCAAACTTCATCTTTTTTTTTGTTTCTGGTGGAGCCGTCTATCCGGAGAGGAAAGTACTCTAATTAGGCGAAATCTTATACGACCGCTCGTTTAAAGACTTCTGTGGGATCAAGAAGCTGTATGAGTACCGTTGGTGGGAAACTAGATAATTCCAGTTTATTTTAGTTTTTGATTGATTTGATTGACTAACGGTTGTTGAACTTTGATTGCACCTAGTTTGTTTATTCTTGAGAATCTTCTCTTCTGATATAAGATTCACTCAAACTAGATCGAAGTATCGACGAGATCTTTAGAATTGTTTGTAGATCTAAAGACGTCTTGTGATAATCCATTGTTAACAAACTCAGTTCTATGTGTGATTGATCACAAGAGATTCAAGTGGTGTTGTGCAGGTGTTTATTGAAGATTAAAGAAGATTTGAAGACAAATAAGATTTCTTATTTGGTTTCTATATCTTTGGGTGTGCACAAACCTTGATCGGCTGGGGTCCAACTAGAATCGGATTTATTCGATTGATTAGTTGTGTAAGATCGGCATCACCTTATAGTTTCTTGTTTGACTCTATATTGATTGATTGCAAATCTAAACTCTGCTACTTCGGTAGTTGTTGGATAGATTTATCGAACCAGGCAAAGGAGTTTATTGGTTAAACGGAAGAGCCTTTGCGTTTGACTTGAGATATCTTCATCTGAAAGAATCAAGAGAGTTGTTACCAAACAAATTTGTTGTTCCTTTACTGTTTGGAATACGATCCAAAGGAATTGTTCTAGTGCGTGCACTTATTGAATGTCGGAAGCGCAAGGATACTGAAGAAACTGAGTGAACTAGGTTTAGTTGCTTGGTCTCAACTATACGAAGTTGGTTTAGATTTTGTATAGCGGCTTAATTCTGGACTAGGTCCCAGGGTTTTTATGTATTTGCGGTTTCCTCGTTAACAAAATCTTGGTGTGTGTTTTACTTTTCTATTTCCACGATTATAATTGTTTATTATAATTAAAAGTAAAATACAAAAACGTTAATTCCATAGTACTTGATAGTGATCCTATAGAGTTTGGTTAAGTCTGAACCTATTATCAAGTAATCACACTTTGATTATTGTATTATCTCGATCTCGTATCCATAGACGATCACACAAAGTGTGAATACCGATTTTTAGTATTGTCTCGACTTTGTCCATAGAAAATCACTTTCGATAAGAGGAATTATAGGTGGATAATTTAAAGATTGTAGTGTATTTGGGTACCCTCGTCTTTTCAATTGGTATCAGAGAAGGCAAACATGAAAAGATCTAACAATCTGTGTTTGGTGCGATCCAACCTATAAGAAATGAACTCGAGTTCACATGAATCGATTTAAGTTAACGTACCGCTAAGATTTAACGAAACAAACTATCTATGGTGGAAATCAGCTATGAGATATTTTCTTCAATCAAGAGACTTTAATACTTGGGTATTAGTCGTCGATGGATATAATCGCCCGAAAGTTGAAAATTCGGAAACTGAGTTTAAACGCGTAGTAGATTATACAAACAGATATTGCTAACCATTTCCCGAATCCCTGTTAATACTGAATCTGGATGGTGGTATTTGGTGATCTGAAATTTGAGATGGAAATGAAGAAGGAATTAGGGGTATTGATAGTTTCAGATGGGAGATGTAATTGCAGTGCTGGTTTTCTCTAATATGGGATGTCTAATATGATCCTGGCATGGATTGATTTTTTGTTCTCTTCAAGAGTAAATTCAGTTGAAAAGAATTGATGTTGGTGTCGTGGGTATACAGGTTCTGGATAGATTAAGAGGATGTATTCGAAGGAATTAGAAAGAGTTTGATGTGTATTCGGAGTGTTTCGATTCGAACTGAAATTGGTGTTAACTGAACTGGGTTTAATTGCTCGAGCTATGGAACTGCCGATGGTGATGGATTGTATGCAGGTATAAAGATAAGAGTATAAAGCCATTTATTGCAAGCTAAAGCAACTACAGGTGAAGGTGTGTGTTACTGGATGTTTTGATGGGTCTTGTGGTTGATCTGGCAAGGAGATGAAGATGGTGATACTGGTGTTGATTGGATGGACTATGTGGAGTATTTTGAGATGGACAAAGACTTGAACAGACATGACCAAGTGGTGTTGTGGCCGGAGATAGCTAGTGGCCTCAATAAGGAAGTGGAGGTACTACGGCCGGACCTTGGTAAGGGCCTGAATTTAGCAAATGGTTTTCGTGATTGGACCGGGCTTTAGCAGGTGTTGGCAGCAGTCAAAAAGAGAATGCACATACCTATAAATACAAAGAGACATACCCTAAGGAGGGGACGCTGTATACAGGGAAAAAAACTAGGTTTAGCTTTCTTTGCTTTTTTGTTATTCATATGCTTAGTTTAACAATCTCTATATTATTTTCTATGGCTTTGAACAAAACCATGTCTAGATAAATCTATTATTAGGGTGAAGGATGAAATTGTAGGTTTGATTTGTTGTGTTCTAAAACAAGGGTTTTCACCAACTAAGCTTAATGTTAATTGTTTGAGTTTCTCTTAATGTTTTATTTTCTATTCAACTTATCATGTTCTATTCCATGTATAGTTCCTTGTTATGTTGATAGAAATACTCACTGAACCTTGTTATTGATTTATTAATGAACATCCCGAGACTATGTATGCCATGTATGCTTAGTACTAGGGATTTCTACCTTAGGTTGAGAACAAACAATCTTTTATGATAACTCTTGTCTGTAAATACTTAACGAAATGTCTTCCGTGTGTGAGTAGATAGGTTTGCCACTTCACACGAGTAAACTTGAGACATTTGTGATATAACATAAGTAAAGCATAGCTTACAACGGATTCCACAGCCCATACTTCCATATCCTTGATTACAATCTTTATAAATTTTCTTTATTTTACTCGGTAATTCATTTTCTTAGTACAACAATCTCTGAAAATATTGAATTTGGTTGGATAGTTCTTGATATCAATTAGTAGTAGATTTCACACTCCTTGAGGGAACGAACCGTGCTTGGTATTGTGTACATTCTTGACACCATGCACTTGTGGCAAAACAAAGTTGGTCTACTGACCCATCACTTTACACTGTCGGCTAATTGTTTTACCAAATAGTAAGAATCATAATTATCTTACGACCCTGCCGACCAGTACAGTATTGTTAGAGCACTGCTCGGTCGAACTCGCAAGCGTTGCTATCTCAAGCTTGTTTGTCAAGTTTAGTTGCCAAAACTATAAGTCTTGATTTCTAGTCTACTTATAGCTAAGTCTCGGATTACGATAAAAAGTATAGTTGAGATTTAGACTTCACGGCGTTCATCGATTGAAGACGAAGAACTACTAAGGGGATCTTGTGGAACTTCATCAACAAAAGTTATGTGAATACTTGAACTCATCTATCACTCAAAAGTCTATTTCTACTCTATCTCCTATTTGAGACAAAAGTCGTATAGCTATATAGACTTCAATTATACACATTTGATATTTTGAGCTGAGTTTAACTCGCTTACATATTTCTCGAAATATGTGTTGGTAAGCTTTCTCTTTAACCAAGTTCATCTTATATTCTTAACGAAAGTCAAAAGATGATCATGTGAAAATCACCTGGTAACATCTTACATGATTTGTGTGAGACAGTCATTTGATGTAGACTCGGAATGTTTCGTATTGATCTATCGATCACTTGAAAATTGCTTTGAAGCTAATAGTTTGTGTGAGACGGATATTGTCGTTTTCTAAGAATGTTTCAATGATTGAAATGAGAGTTTAGAACAATCAACCATGATTGGATATAGCACAGCATACGTACTTGTATGTTAACTATTGCAAGTTATTCCAAGTCCGGGAACCATAGTATGCATACCCGTATGCGTACTGGTTGGTTAGTTGAAAGTCCGTGAACTTAGTATGCATACCTGTATGTGTACCAGCGTAAGTTCAAGTCTGGGAATTCAACTGAGTTTGGTGGTGTACGACAGTATGCGTACCCGTTTGCATACTGGCGAACCCAGACCAAGTTCGGCCACTTAGGTATGCGTACCCGTTTGCATACTTGATTAGGTTATGTTCTAAAATCGGTTTGTTCATGAACTAATACATTTATAAAATAAGGAATGCAATATTTTGAAAACTGTAGATATAATGTTCATAAATTGATTCAAGTGAATAAAAATCGATCTTGCTTCAATTGTGTCTTGTATACTTCTATGAGAATATAAACAATTAAACAACTCTATAACTAGTTTCATTTGAGTCATTTGAACTAGTTGTGTTAAGATGAACAAGGTTGATATGAAAGTGTTCATATGGCTAACTTAGGTTAACTATTATATAGCCAACAAGGTGTACACGTTTAGGCACGGTTACCCATATCAAAATGAAGTCACTTTTCATTTGTGTGTAACAAGCTAAGTTCGATCTAATGGTTGAAAGACATTAGCTTTAGTCTAATCAGGTTTTAACCTAACAGTGAATATTGAATGCTTTGTTACCAAGGTAACATTGATTGCAAATCCTAATTTGAAGACTATATAAGGGAGAACTCTAGCAACTGGGAAACCTAATCCCCACACCTCTTGTGTGATAGTAGTTGCGACTAGAGTCAATTCTGCTTTAACCTAGGTTTTTCTAAAACCATTATAGGTTAACGACTTAAAGACTTCATTGGGATTGTGAAGCCAGACCCAACTATTTTCTCTGTAGTTGCATGTTCTTATCTTGCTATATTCTATCGTATTGGGTATTATCTTCTCTAAGATTTGCTCCAAATTTAATCTCCGATAGGCAAGATAAAAAGTAGTCACAAACATCTTCGTCTCATCGTTTGTGATTCCACAATATCTTGTTTCGCTACCATACGATTAAGATTATTGTGAGGTGATTGATATTACTAGGATGTTCTTCGGGAATAGAAGTCCGGTGTATTAATTGGCTCCTGTTCACCTTGATTTATCAAAAAAAGGAACAAAACTCATAGGTATTTCTGTGGGAGACAGATTTATCTATTCAATAGACTTTTCTGTGTGAGACAGATTTGTTTATCAAGTCTTCGACTTTGGGTCGTAGCAACTCTTATTGTGGGTGAGATCATCTAAGGGAATCAAGTGCGTAGAGTCCTGCTGGGATTCAGAGGCGTAAAGAACGTGACTGTACCTTAATCAGTGTGAGATTGGTTAGGGCTCAACTACATTCCAGTCCGAAGTTAACTTGTAGTAGGCTAGTGCTTGTAGCGGCTTAATACAGCGTGGTATTCAAATCTTGACTAGGTCCTGGGGTTTTTCTGCATTTACGGTTTCCTCGTTAACAAAATTTTCGGTGTCTGTGTTATTTCTTTCCGCATTATATTTTATATATAATTGAAATATCACAGGTTGTTCGTAGTTCAATCAATTAGATAATCCAACCTTTGGTTGTTGATATAAATTGATTGACACTTGAACATTGGTCTTTGGTACTGTTCAAGTTATTTCACATAATAATCAGGCTCTCGGATTTCTATCTGTTTGATTTGCTAATTATATTTTGAAACAGAGATACAACTCTTGGATATATTTCCATTGATTTAGTTTGACTGTCTAGTTGATTCTCTTAGAATTATATTAGAGTTTGTCCATACAGATTGCCTAAACGAAATTTTGGGTTAGGTTGTTAGACCCACGCTTTTTCAATTGGTATCAGGGCAGGCAAACACGTTTAAGACCTTATAGGTATATGTTTGTAGCGATCTGACTCTATGGACAGAAGTGCCATCTCTGTAAACGTACCACCAGTCTTCGATGGTTCAAATAACTTATGGTGGAAAATTGTTATGCGTGCCTTTCTTCAAGTGCCTGATTTTCAATCATGGGTTTATGTTGTTAATGGCTACGATCCTCCAATAGTTACAGTAGACGGTGTCTCTATTGCAAAGGATATTGGAATATTTGAACCTAACGAGATTCTCGCTTCAAAGAAAAATTCTGACGGTTTAAATGCTATCATTCATGATATTACCCCAAATATTCAACACCATGTGACTACGTGCACTCGATTTAAAGATGCGTGGGATATCTTAGAAACTGTATTCGAAGGGAATACTTCTGAAAAGGAAGCTAGGCTTCAAAACCTAAATTCTGATTGGGAAAACCTTCGTATGGATGACGAAGATTCATTTGATGAGTTTAATCACAAAGTGTCTAAAATTATTAATGCATCTTTTGTGTTGGATAAGACTATTCCTGAAAAGGACATTGTGATTAAAATTCTCAGATCGTTACCATCCAAATACGATTCTAAGAAACATGCCATCGTTGAAGGAAATAACCTTGATACGCTTTCCATAAATACTCTTGTTGGAAAGTAAAAAATACTTGATCTTGATCAGAACACAGTCAGAATATTTGCGTTCAATGTTGAGACCAACACAAGCGAATCTTCTAACTTATCTTCGGCTAAGAATGTTGTTCCAATCATGTTGATTTTGATAAATCACTGATTACACAAAAGATCAAGGATATTGTAAAAAGAAGCGAAAGATGTGAGAAATGTCTCTCTCTGTTTAATGCTTCAGAAGATTCAATACAAGAAAAATCATCCCAAGTTGTCAATATCTTGCATTCTTCCGATGTGTGCAGTGAATTTTCAGCTCTCGCAGCAGAAACTTCTTCCTACTCAAATTATGATTCAGAGTTTGAGTCTGACACTGAGATTGTTGAATTCTTGGATAAGAGTGAAGAAATTCACCAAGAAAATCTCCAATTAAAGGCTTCGTTGGAGAAACTTGAATCATCGCTTCAGGTGAAAAATCTTGAGATAGATTTTATTAATGATGAATTCACTAGGACCCTATCTCTGAAGAAAAAATAGATCAATACTCTTAAGTGTGACCTGCAAAGGCTTTCTGGAAGTTCTGACAAAATCTCAGCAATGTTATTCGGTCAGAAGTCTTTTGGAAACACAAATGGGTTAGGGTTCAAAAGAAAAATTGTGAGCACAAGCAACTCCTTTGTTCCAGCCGATTTTGGAATAATTGATGATGAATGTTGTGATAAAAAAGAGGTAAATAAGAAAGACAATAAATCTTCCTTGATTTGTTCGTTTTTTGGAAATGCAAATCATGTCCAAAATAAGTGTTAGAAATTCAAGAGGAACAACAAAAGGATTGTCAAACTTCAAAATGACATGCAAAGAATGAATCTGGCCTTGAGTAATCAACAGGCTACTCCTGAAGACAAGAAGAAATCTAAAAGAACTAGATTCAGACGAGGTAAGAAGTCTGTTTATACAACAAACATTGATAAGTCACTATGTGATAATAGATGTGAGCATTCGGCTCACTCCGTCACTATCTAATATTAGTGATGTCTGCATCCTCATCTTTCACTTGAGAAAATGAGGATTGCATTAAGGTTGCTAAAGTTTTGTATAATTGTTAACTTCTTATATTTTATGTTAACAAAATATCTTCTTAGTTAAAATATAGATAATGGATCATGAACTTTTTCAAAGTTCTTCTAGGGTTTAGCTGTCCATTGGTCTATTTATATTCATTTGTGATCAAAATACCCTTCACTTCTTTTATCTTTGAAAGATACAGTTTCATGGCTCCTATAACTAGAGGTACCACAAAAAGGGATGCTGTTGAAGCAATTAATATGTATCTTTGTGAAGGAATCAAATCCTCAAGGAAGAAGAAGGAGAGATCTACAAATGATGAAGAAGTTATGGGATATGTGTGTTTATGTCCGTGAACTATGATTGTCCCATATATTTCAAAAGTTAAGTCTATTATATGTCTTTATGCAAATATTGATGGAAAATTGAAAGAACATTTGATAACAAAGATTAAGTCTATGGTATCATTATGCAAATATTGATAAAAATAGAATGAATCTTTGTATATTCCGCATTATTTATTTTCCCCTGATCCACTTCTATATGAAAGTACTGTGCGGCTCTGTAAGTTCTCTTATGTTGAGCATTTCCAATTAAATTAATCTTGGGTTCTCTTGTGGTTAATTTAATTGAGTTTTCTTGATACAAATCCATGTTTCATGTGATTTGTAACATGTGATTTGTTAATGTCCAAAGAAATCCTTATTTTCTTGTAAAAGTAAGGTCGCTCTTGTTGTTCTCTCGGCAATGACATTTTATGGGGGAGAGTTATTAATTGAACTTGTGTTTAATTGCCAAATATTTGTGGGGAGTGCGGCTGTGGAATATTATACGAGTTATCTTGTATCTTTATAAACTCCTTGATGAATACACTAAGTTTCGACTATGTGAAATCATCGAAACAAAGTTGATATGTTCTCTTTTAGTCGTGAAGTATCTCTATGAGAATTTCATTATGATCCCACTAATTTTCGTACCTTTGCCAATTTATATTGACAAAAAGGGGAGAATTATTGTGTAGTTCACGTTACAAATACATATGGTTTACGGATCGTTATGTAAGGGGGGGTGGTTTTCATTGTGAGATGAAGTATTAACTAAGGGGGAGTGATACATATCACCATAGTATTGTTGTCAAAGTTGTGATACAATTGGACTTTGATGATGTGTAATAATACTATGACACTATATAACAATGATTGAGAGATACTGTTTTCTCATTGTTATAGCTACGGATCTTCAACAACTATGATGCTGAGTTGAACACGTTCAGATTCACTGGAGTACTTGGAAGTGACGAAGATTTCGAGTAATGTTGAAGAACCAAGGAAATCAAGCATTTGTCTGAGAAGTACAAAGTTTATTTATTTTGTAATCCATATGTAATTATAGTTTTGTCACTAAAATTGACAAAGGGGGAGATTGTTAGAGCACTTCTCAGTCGAACTCGCAAGCGTTGCTATCTCAAGCTTGTTTGTCAAGTTTAGTTTCCAAAACTAGAAGTCTTGATTTCTAGTCTACTTATAGCTAAGTCTCGGATTATGATAGAAAGTGTAGTTGATCTTTAGACTTCACGGCGTTCATCGATTGAAGACGAAGAACTACTAAGGGGATCTTGTGGAACTTCATCAACAAAAGGTATGTGGAGACTTTAACTCATTTATCACTCAAAAGTCTATTTCTACTCTATCTCCTATTTGAGACAAAAGTCGTATAGCTATTGAAAAAACGGGGGTCTAGCGACCACAACCAATATTTCGTTCGGCAATCTGAGTAGGACAAACTCCAATATACTTTCAAGAGAATCAATTAGACAGTCAGATTCAATTTAGAGAAAAGTATATCAAAGAGTTTATATCTCAATTTCTCAATTTAATCTGCAATCAGCAAATAGGAATTTGCGAGCCCGATTGAATAAGGGAAATAACTTGAACGGTACCAAAGACCAATGATCAAGTGTCAATCAATTTATGTCAACAACCAAAGGTTGGATTATCTAATTGATTGATCTTAACGCACAACCTGTGATATTTCTAATATATAACAAAATATACTGCGGAAAAGAAATAACACAGACACCAGAATTTTGTTGACGAGGAAAACTGCAAATGCAGAAAACCCCCGCAACCTAGTCCAGCTTTGAACACCACACTGTATTAAACCGCTACAGACATTAGCCTACTACCAATAAACTTTGGACTGGAATGTAGTTGAGCCCTAATCAATCTCACACTGATCAAGGTACAGTTGCGCTCCTTACATCTCTAAATGCCAGCAGGATTCTACGCACTTGATTCCCTTAGCTGATCTCACCCACAACCAAGAGTTGCTATGACCCAAAGTCGAAGACTTGATAAACAAATCTGTCTCACACAAAAAAGTCTATTGGAATAGATAAATTTGTCTCCCACAGAAATACCTACGAGTTTTGTTCCATCTTTTAATAAATCAAGGTGCACATGAACCAATTGATAAACCGGACTTATATTCCCGAAGAACAGCCTAGTATTATAAATCACCTGACAATAATCTTAATCGTATGGTAGCGAAACAAGATATTGTGGAATCACAAATGATGAGACGAAGATGTTTGTGACTACATTTAATCTTACCTATCGGAGATAAATCTCA
Source organism: Papaver atlanticum (assembly GCA_023531105.1). NCBI lineage: Eukaryota > Viridiplantae > Streptophyta > Magnoliopsida > Ranunculales > Papaveraceae > Papaver > Papaver atlanticum. The sequence continues at coordinate 995,232 of JAJJMB010016078.1, forward strand.
AGCAAATCTTAGCAAAGATAATACTCAATCACGATAGTAGAAGTAAGATCAGAACACGTAACTACAGATAAAATAGTTGGGTTTGGCTTCACAATCCCAATGAAGTCTTTAAGTCGTTATCTTATAGGGTTTCTTTAAAAACCTAAGGTTAAAGGAGAATCGACTCTAGGCGCAACTAGTATAACACAGGAGGTGTGGGGATTAGGTTTCCTAGTTGTTAGAGTTCTCCCTTATATAGTTTTCAAATCAGGGTTTTCAATCTAAGTTACCTTGGTAACAAAGCATTCAATATTCAACGTTAGATGAAAACCTGATTAGACTCAAGATAATATCTTTCAACCGTTAGATCGAACTTAGCTTGTTATACACAAATGAAATGTACCTTCATTTAGGTTTGAGTAACCGTACCTAAACGTGTACACTAGGTTGGCTCAATAGTAGTTAACCAAAGTTATCTATATGAACAACCTCATATCAAACTTATTCATCTTAACCATAACTAGTTCAAATGACTCAAATGAAACTAGTTAAAGAGTTGTTCAATTGCTATATTCTCTTATAAGTATACAAGAACACAATTGAAGAAAATCGGTTTGATTCACTCGAATCAATTCATGAACATTATAGCCACGGTTTGCAAAGAATGCATTCCTTAATATATAAATGTATTAGTTCATGAACAAACCAATTTTAGAACTTTAACCACTCAAGTATGCAAACGGGTACGCATACTTAAGTAGCCGGTCTGAGTTTGGGTTCGCCAGTATGCAAAAGGGGTACGCATACTTCCAAACACAGCAGAAATTTCCGGACCCAAACCCTTCTCCAGTACGCGTACGGGTATGTGTACCTAGGTACTCGGAATTCCACAACTAACAGGTACGCATACGGGTATGCATACTATAGTTCCGGTCATGGATTCCCTACATGCAAGAATGCATACTGTGTTCATAATCCAATGATGGTTAAGTGTTCTAAACTCTATTTCAATCATTGAAACTTTCTTAGAGGATGACAATAGCCATTTTCACACACTATTAGGATCAAAGCAATTTTCAAGTTATTGACAATAGTCATTTTCACACAATAGCCATTTTCAATTTTCATTCCCGAAAGAACAACAAGAGCGACCTTACTTTTACAAGAAAAGAAGGATTAATTTGAAAAAAACTAAGATACTTAACAAAAATTCAACTACTGAAACAAATGCAGAATTGAAGTAACACTTAAACTGGAAATCCGAACTCAATTGCCCAACAGATCGAGATAAGTGCAGGGGCAAGAATTTAGGAAAGACTAATGAACCAAAACAACACCAATAGACCGCCGTAAGTGTTGAAATGTAGCAGTATCTAATGGTTTGGTGAGAAATTAGCCAATTGTTGCTCGGAAGGCACAAATTCCATATTTTCATAGAGATATCGAATAAAATGATACCTTATATCAGTGTGCTTAGTTCTTGAGTGCTCAACGGGATTTTCAGTGATTCGAATCGTGCTTGAGTTGTCACAAAAGATCTTCATTATTCCAGTATCAATTCCATAATCAGCAAGCATTTGTTTCATCCATAGTAGTTGAGTACAACATGAGCTTGCAGCAATATATTCTGCTTCACATGTAGACAGGGATTGTGAATTTTGTTTCTTGCTATGCCAAGCCACAAGATTCAATCCTACATGGGAGAAACCCCCTGATGTACTTTTTCTGTCTTCCACACATCCTGCCCAATTAGCATCTGAATAGGCAGAGAGATCAGTGTTAGTATCAAAAGTGTAAGATAGACCATACCCGACAGTGTGATTGGCGTATCGTATGGTCCTTTTCGCCGCTGCAAGATGAGATTCCTTTGGATATGCCTAAAACCTAGCACAGCAACCACACTAAAAGCAATATCATGTCTAGTGGCCGTAAGATATAAAAGGCTTCCAATAATAGATCGATAGAGTTTTTGATCCACATTTACACCTTTCTCATCTCGATGTAGTTTACCCATGGTAGGCATATGAGTCATTTTTGGAGTTGACTTATCAAGACCGAATCTTGTGACAAGATCTCTTGCATATTTTTCTTGAGATAAGTAAATTCCATCCTTGTGTTGTTGAATTTGTAAACCCAAAAAGAATTTTAATTCACCAACATTGCTCATTTCAAACTCCTTGCCAAGAGAGACTTGAAAATCTTTTGCAAGTTTCTCAGATGTTGATCCATAGATGATATATTCTACATAGACTTGAGTGATAACAACATCTTTCTCACTCATTTGGTAAACAACGTTTTATCAACTCCACCTCTCGAAAAACCTTTCCTAAGGAGGGAAGTAGTCAGTTTTTCGAACCAGGCACGAGGTGCTTATTTTAACCTATATAATGCCTTATTAAGCTTAAGGACATGATCTGAGAAATCAGGGTTTTCGAATCCCTTAGGTTGAGCGACATAGACCTCTTCCTTTAAATTTCAATTTAGGAAAGCGGATTTAATGTCCATTTGAAACAGCTTAACCTTAAGAAAACAAGCATAAGCTAATAAAAACCGAATGGACTCAAGGTGTTCCACAGGAGCAAAGGTTTCGTCAAAGTCGATTCCTTCAATCTGTGAATATCCCTGAGTGACAAGTCTAGCTTTGTTTCTGACAATGGTGCCAAATTCATCAGACTTGTTCTTGAATATCCATTTATTACAAACGATATTGATATTGAGGGGACAAGGTACGAGATTCCATACATCTTGTCTTTGGAACTGATTTAGCTCTTCATGCATTGCATTCACCCAAAAGGGATCGCTAAGAGCTTCATCAATGTTTCTTGGCTCTACTTGCGATAGATAACAACCAAAATTGCAAATATTTTGAAGTTGTCCTCTCGTCTTAGATGTAGAATCTCTTCCTCCAATAATACTGTTAGTATCATAATTTATTTGAACCCAAAGATGCCGCGGAGGGGCACGTTCTTGTTCAACAGGAACAGCCCGACTAGGGCTGTTCTCCTCATCACTAGAAACATCAGGATCAGTAACTGTTGGAGTAACTTCTACTGATTCTGGGATTTCTTTGATTTTCTCAATTGTCTATGTTGGAGGCAATTCAGCAGGAGAGTCATCATGACGAAAATTACTTAGATCATCAATGATAACATTTGCAGATTCCATCATGACTTGGGTTCTGAGATTAAAAACTCGGAAACCATGACTATCAGATGCATAGCCAAGAAAAATACCTTCATCGCTTTTCGAGTCAAATTTCCCTTTCTGTTCACGGTCCTTTAGAATGTAACACTTACTGCCAAACACTATGAGATAGTATAAGTTAGGTTTCTTACCGTACCACAACTCATAGGGAGTGTTTAAGGTCTTTGACCGTAAGTAAACACGATTGATCAAGTAGCTAGCGGTACAAAAAACCTCTCCCCAAAACCTTAACGGTAAGTTTTTGTTATGGAGCATTACCCTTCCCATTTCCTGAATGTTCATATTCTTCCTTTCTGCAACTCCATTAGCTTGTGGAGTAATGGGTGGAGAGTATTGTTGAATAATCCCCAGAGTATCACAATATTCAAACACTTTGGTGTCCTTGAATTCCGTGCCACGATCGCTTCTAATTTTATTTAGTTTGTGACCCTGTTCATTCTGGATTCTATTAACAATAATCTTGAATTCACTGAGAGTCTCATTCTTGTGAGCCAAAAAAGCCACCCAAGTGAATCTGGTGTAATCATCTACCATAACCAAAGCATACTTCTTTCCAGCCACAATAGGTTGTTGAATTGGGCCGAAGAGATCCATATGAATTAAATCAAGTGGAGCTTTAGTGAGAATATCTCGAGATGATTTATGTGGAACTTTTGTTTGTTTACCCTTTTGACAGGCACCACATACACCTTTAATCTTAGCATTGATTTTGGGAACACCTCTAACAAGTTCTTTGGTAATGATCTTAGTTAGAAGTTGATAATTGATGTGACCAAAATGCTCATGCCAAAGATTGTAGATTCCACCTTAGTCAAATTTCAACAATTACTGAACTGAGTATCCAACAGATAACAGTTATTTTTTCCACGTGATCCTTGAAAAATCACTTTTCCAGATTTTTCTACAATGTTACATCCATTAGCATTGAAGACAACCTTATGGCCTTTGTCATAGATGTGACTAACAGAAAGAAGATTAGCAGTCATACCTTTAATGTATACTACATCATGAATTTCAGGAATACCAGGTAATTTGATCGTCCCCTTCTTGCTATGTAGCAGCAGATCCCATTACCGAATGTTACTGGACCACCATCAAAGTCGCTTGTGATGACAAACCACGAGAGATAACAAAGTGTCTGAAATTATTAATGCATCTTTTGTGTTGGATAAGACTATTCCTGAAAAAGACATTGTGATTAAAATTCTCAGATCGTTACCATCCAAATACGATTCTAAGAAACATGCCATCGTTGAAGGAAATAACCTTGATACGCTTTCCATAAATACTCTTGTTGGAAAGTAAAAAATACTTGATCTTGATCAGAACACAGTCAGAACATCTGCGTTCAATGTTGTGACCAAAACAAGCGAATCTTCTAACTTATCTTCGGCTAAGAATGTTGTTCCAATCATGTTGATTTTGATAAATCACTGATTACACAAAAGATCAAGGATATTGTAAAAAGAAGCAAAAGATGTGAGAAACGTCTCTATCTGGTTAATACTTCAGAAGATTCAATACAAGAAAAATCATCCCAAGTTGTCAATAACTTGCATGTTTCCGATGTGTGCAGTGAATTTCATCTCTCGCAGCAGAAACTTCTTCCTACTCAAATTGTGATTCAGAGTTTGAGTCTGACACTGAGATTTTTGAATTCTTGGATAAGAGTGAAGAAATATACCAAGAAAATCTCCAATTAAAGGCTTCGTTGGAGAAACTTGAATCATTGCTTCAGGTGAAAAATCTTGAGATTGATTTTCTTAATGATGAATTCACCAGGACCCTATCTCTGAAGGAAAAACAGATTAATACTCTTAAGTGTGACCTGGAAAGGATGTCTGGAAGTTCTGAAAAAATCTCAACAATGTTATTCGGTCAGAAGTCTTTTGGAAACACAAATGGGTTAAGGTTCAAAAGAAAAATTGTGAAAACAAGAACCTCCTTTGTTCCAGCCGGTTTTGGAATAGTTGATGATGAATGTTGTGATAAACATGAGGCAAATAAGCAAGACAATAAATCTTCCTTGATTTGTTCGTTTTGTGGAAATGCAAATCCTGTCCAAAATAAGTGTTGGAAATTCAAGAGGAACAACAAAAGGATTGTCAAACTTCAAAATGACATGCAAAGAATGAATCTGTCCTTGGGTAATCAACATGGTACTCATGAAGACAAGAAGAAATCTAAAAGAACCAGATTCAGACAAGGTAAGAAGTCTGTTTATAGAATAAACCTTGATAAGTCACTATGTGATAATAGATGGGAGTATTCGGCTCACTCCGTCACTATCTAATATTAGTGATGTATGCATCCTCATCTTTAACTTGAGAAAATGAGGATTGCATCAAGGTTGCTCAAGTTTTGTATAATTGTTAACTTCTTATTTTTTATGTTAAGAAAATATCTTCTTAGTTAAAATAGATAATGGATCATGAATCGTAAAAGACTTTTTCAAAGTTCTTCTAGGGTTTGGCTGTCCATTGGTCTATTTATATTCATTTGTGATCAAAATTCCCTTCACTTCTTTTATCTTTGAAAGATACAGTTTCATGGATCCTATAACTAGAGGTACCACAAAAAGGGATGCAGGTTAAGCAATTAATGTGTATCTTTGTGAAGGAATCAAATCCTCAAAGAAGAAGAAGGAGAGATCTACAAATGATGAAAAAGTTATGGGATATGTGTGTTTATGTCCGTGAACTATGATTGTCCCATATATTTCAAAAGTTAAGTCTATTATATGTCTTTATGCAAATATTGATGGAAAATATAATGAACTTTTGATAACAAATATTAAGTCTATGGTATCATTATGCAAATGTTGATGAAAATAGAATGAATCTTTGTATATTCCGCAGTATTGATTTTTCCCCGATCCACTTCTATGTGAAAGTAATGTGTTGCTCCGTAAGTTCTCTTATGTTGAGCATTTCCAATTAAATTAATCTTGGGTTCTCTTGTGGTTAATTTAATTGAGTTTTCTGGATACAAATTCATGTTTCATATGATTTGTTAGTGTCCAAAGAAATCCTTCTTTTCTTTTAAAAGTAAGGTCACTCTTGTTGTTCTCTCGGGAATGACATTTTATGGGGGAGAGTTCTTAATTGAACTTGTGCTTAATTGCCAAATATTTGTGGGGAGTGCAGCTGTGGAATATTATACGAGTTATCTTGTATCTTTATAAACTCCTTGATGAATACACTAAGTTTCGACTATGTGAAATCATCGAAAAAAAGTTGATATGTTCTCTTTTAGTCATGAAGTATCTCTATGAGAATTTCATTATGATCCCACTAGTTTTTGTACCTTTGCCAATTTATATTGACAAAAAGGGGGAGAATTATTGTGTAGTTCATACTACAAATACATATGGTTTACGAATCGTTATGTAAGGGGGAGTGGTTTTCATTGTGAGATGAAGTATTGACTAAGGGGGAGTGATACATATCACTATAGTATTGTTGTCAAATTTGTGATGCAATTGGACTTTGATGATGTGTAATAATACTATGAAACTGTATAACAATGATCGAGAGATACTGTTTTCTCATTTTTATAGCTACGGATCTTCAACAACTATGATGCTGAGTTGAACACGTTCAGAATCGCTGGAGTACTTGGAAGTGACGAAGATTTCAAGTAATGTTGAAGAACCAAGGAAATCAAGCATTTGGATGAAAAGCTACAAAGTTTATTTATTCTGTAAACCATATGTATTGATAGTTTTGTCACTAAAATTGACAAAGGGGGATATTTTTAGAGCACTGCTCGATCGAACACGCAAGCGTTGCTATCTCTAGCTTGTTTGTCAAGTTTAGTTGCCAAAACCATAAGTCTTGATTTCTAGTCTACTTATAGCTAAGTCTCGTATTATGATAGAAAGTGTAATTGAGCTTTAGACTTCACTGCATTCATCGATTGAAGACACAGAACTACTAAGGGGATCTTGTGGAACTTCATCAACAAAAGGTATGAGGAGACTTGAACTCATCTATCACTCAAACGTCTATTTCTTCTCTATCTCCTATTTGATAAAAAAAAGTCGTATAGCTATGTAGACTTCAATTATACACATTTGATATTTCGAGCTGAGTTTAACTCGCTTACATATTTCTCGAAATATGTGTTGGTAAGCTTTCGCTTTAGCCAAGTTCATCTTATATTCTTGATGAAAGTCAAAAGATGGTCATGTGAAAATCACCTGGTAACATCTTACATGATTTGTGTGAGACAGTTATTTGATGTAGACTCAGAATGTTTCGTATTTATCTTTCGATCACTTGAAAATTGCTTTGAAGCTAATAGTTTGTGTGCGAAAGCTATTGTCGTCTTCTAAGAATGTTTCAATGATTGAAATGATAGTTTAGAACAATTAACCATGATTGGATATAGCACAATATACGTACTTGTATGCTAACTGTTGCAAGTTATTCCAACTCCGTGAACTTAGTATGCTTACCCGTATGCGTACCAGCGTAAGTTCAAGTACGAGAATTCAACTGAGTTTGGTGGTGTACGACAGTATGCTTACCCGTTCGCATATTGGCGAACCCAGACCAAGTCTGGCCACTTAGGTATGCGTACCCGTTTGCATACTTGAGTAGGTTATGTTCTAAAATCGGTTTGTTCATGAACTAATACATTTATAAAATAAGGAATGCAATCTTTTGCAAACCGTGGATATAACGTTCATGAATTGATTCAAGTGAACCAAAATCGATTTTGCTTCAATTGTGTCTTGTATACTTCTATCAGAATATAAACAATTGAATAACTCTGTAACTAGTTTCATTTGAGTCATTTGAACTAGTTGTGTTAAGATGAACAAGGTTGATATGAAAGTGTTCATATGGCTAACTTCGGTTAACTATTGTTGATCCAACAAGGTGTATACGTTTAGGTACGGTTACCCATATTTAAATGAAGTCACTTTTCATTTGTGTGTAACAAGCTAAGTTCGATCTAACGGCTGAAAGATATTAGCTTGAGTCTAACAAGTTTTCATCTAACGGTGAATATTAAATGCTTTGTTACCAAGGTAACATTGATTGCAAACACTGATTTGAAGACTATATAAGGGAGAACTCTAGAAACTGGGAAACCTAATCCTCACACCTCCTGTGTGATAGTAGTTGCGACTAGAGTCGATTTTCCTTTAACCATTATAGGTTAACAACTTAAAGACTTCATTGGGATTATGAAGCCAGACCCAACTATTTTCTCAGTAGTTACTTGTTCTGATCTTGCTGTATTCTATCGTATTGAGTACTATCTTCTCTACGATTTTCTCGAGATTTAATCTCTGATAGGCAAGATAAAAAGTGGTCACAAACATCTTCGTCTCATCGTTTGTGATTCCATAATATCTTGTTTTGCTACCATACGATTAAGATTATTGTGAGGTGATTGATATTACTAGGCATTTCTTCAGGAATATAATTCCGGTGTATCAATTGGTTCATGTTCACCTTGATTTATCAAAAGACAAAACAAAACTCATAGGTATTTTTGTGGGAGACAGATTTATCTATTCAATAGACTTTTCTGTGTGAGACATATTTGTTTATCAAGTCTTCGACTTTGGGTCGTAGCAACTCTTAGTTGTTGGTGAGATCAGCTAAGGTAATCAAGTGCGTAGAGTCCTGCTTAGATTCAGAGGTGTAAGGAACGCGACTGTACCTTAATCAGTGTGAGATTGGTTAGGGCTCAATTACATTCCAATCCGAAGTTAACTTGTAGTATTCTAGTGTCTGTAGCAGCTTAATACAGTGTGGTGTTCAAATCTGGACTAGGTCCCGGGGGTTTTCTGCATTTATGGTTTCCTCGTTAACAAATTTTCTGGTGTCTGTGTTATTACTTTTCCGCGTTGTATTTTCTATATAATTGAAATATCACAGGTTGTGCGTAGTTCAATCAATTAGATAATCCAACCTTTGGTTGTTTGTATAAATTGATTGACACTTGAACATTTGTCTTTGGTACCGTTCAAGTTGTTTCACATAATAATCAGGCTCGCGGATTTTTATCTGTTTGATTTGCTGATTACATTGTGAAAGAGAGATACAACTCTTGGATATATTTCCGTTTATTGAGTCTGACTGTCTAGTTGATTCTCTTGGAATTATATTTGAGTTTGTCCATACAGATTGCCTAAAAAAAATATTGGGTGAGGTTGTTAGACCCCAATTTTTACAGTTTCACTTCCAACAAAAAGTATTTTTGATAAAGATTATCACATTCAAGTGACTTCTTACGTAGGTCTTCCTCAGAATCTTTGAGGATCGATTCGTTAGAGCGATTCGAAACATGAAGACCTGCATAAAATCTTCTCAATTTCTTGTTTTATCGACAGAGTGTAGTCAGAAAAGAAGTGAGGCAAGAAGCCGTCACCTTTTTCTTTTCAAATGGTTTCATTATCTTGACATACTCTGAGATATCCTCTTTTACCTCCCTATCAATATCTGAGTCACCTTCATCGGAAAATTCATCCAACTGTTTTTCTAGGTGTGTTTCCCAGTTATCCACAGTTTCGTTATCATTCAAGATGATTTCATGAAGGTTTTTAGATAATGATTTAAATGAGACAGTTCTCTTAGTAGGTAAATTCAAACTTTGAACAAAATTATCTGAATGATTCTGAACTGGTGGTGTGTCATTAGATATTTTATTCTTGTCCATATAGCCAGATTGCTTCAAACACAGAATTATTAGGTCTTAAACGTGTTTGCCTGCTCTGATACCAACTGAAAACGCGGGGTACCAAAATACACCACCAATTTTTTCTTAGGAAATTTGTATGGACAAACTTAAATATAATTCCGAGAGTTCAACTTAATAAATATCAATCAAAGAATAATATTCATAGTTATATCTCTTTTTCTCACAATCAGAAAGTTTACAGACACTAGTCCGTGAACCTGATTTACGTGTGAGAGTACTTGGGTGATTCCAAAGATCAATTTCTCAAGTAATCAATCAAGTCGTATCCAACAAACAAGGATGGATGTATCTACTTCGATTGATTAATGCACAACCTGTGATATTTCAATTATAAAAATGAACAATATAATGTGGAAAAGAAATAACACAGACACCAGAAATTTTGTTAATGGGGAAAGAGCAAATGCAGAAAAACCCCGGGACCTAGTCCAGATTGAACACCAAACTATATTAAGTCGCTACAAACACTAGCCTACTACCAATTAACTTCGGAATGGAATGTAGTTGAGACCGAGTTAAACCCTCACAGCAATTCAGTTACAGTTGCGCTCATTACGTCTCTTGAATCCCAGCAGGACTCCGTGCAATTGATTCCCTTAGTTGACGTCCTTTACAGCCTAAGAGTTGCTTCAACTCAATTGAAGACAGATAAGCCTATATGTATGATTTTCATTTTGATCGTAGATCAAGGTGATTGGAAATCGATTACAATAGAAAAAGTCTAGCTAACCTCAAAATCTGGACTTATGCAACCCGAAGTGCAACCTAGATTATTATTCACCTCACAAGTATTAAACTTGTGGAATCAACAAGGTCTTAGACGAATAGAACTTTTAAGATGTATATCTATCTTGTTTAAGTGAGCATCTCAACAAAAGAACAATATCAGGAAACTCGAGTTATCAGATAAACAATAGCTGAACCTGACTTCACGAATCCATATGAAATCTTTGTAGTCGCTAAACCCTAAAAGGTACGTGCACTGCTCTGTGTACTGATTCGGGTTCACCAGTTCACAGACTTTTTAAGGTGTGTATACGGGTATGCATACCAAAAGTCTGCTATCGGCATACATCTACTCCGTTACGTGTACTGAGTACATGTATTACAGCTTCAGACCTTAACAGTTTTCCTGGTTTGTAAGACTGGTATGTATACTGTCTTATATATGAATTCACAATAGTTCTGTATTTCTCTCTTAATCAATTCGAAACTTTTCCAAATAACATCAATGACACATATCACTGTTCCAGACTATTTTTAAATGATAATTCTTGAATCATAATTTTGATTGCGAACAATAAACTGTTCTTAACCGAAATTCATCAAGTACGGACTGTTCATTAAGCTTAGTCATATTTCGAGGATTAATTACAAGATAAACTTGACTCGAAATTCTTGATATGCTTACGATAGTCTAATTAGTTATGCGACATCATCTCATAGATAGAAAGGTGAATATAACTTGAGAAATAGGTGGTTCGGTCTTCACTTACCTTTTGTTGAAGAAGTTCTCCAAAAGATTCGGTTGATCTTCGCCTTCAAATGGTAGAACGCAATGATGACTGTCGTGATGTCCGTTTATTAACTACACTTCTATCTAATCCGAGACTTAACAAATTGTATATTAGAAATCAAGATATAGTTTTGACAACTAAATTTGACAACAAGCTTGAGATAGAAACACTTATGAGTTCCACCGAGCAAATGCTCTAACAGTCGTCATTGTTATATAATAAAATAATGTCGACTGAAGTTTAGTCGGTTATCATAATAATTTTCTGTGACGACTACACTGGAAATAAATAACATATCCCTGGTGTTGATGGTGGTTTTTAGTTCAGGGCTAAAATCGTAAAACCTTGTATTTAATGCGCCGTCATTCTCTAAAGAGACTGAGCCATTCAAAAGTAATGAGTGTTCAGACCTCTTTACTTACATATGTATTGAGCAATTCAACATATTTATGAAATTTATCAAGAATGGTGCATGAAGCAACAATCCCAGATATTCTGTAAATTTTAACCTACTGCATTATTCACTAATGCATAGCCTGCCTAGTATTTTCCTATGCTATGTTCCCAGCCGAACTCTCAATATTGGCATGACATGACGATTAATGTTCACTCGCAGCGGAGTAGCATGAATCTCCCGAAGTGTCAGTATTGAGACCTGCATGAAAACACTCACATAGGATACACCACTCTCTGATAAGGAGATTTTCGTGTCAATACGCTTTTTAATTATAAGCTGGCACGATCGAAGCATTTAAATTCCTTAAGAAAATCTAGACTGTCCATGTCAGTCTTAAAAACGATCACGGCCACACGATTTGGCCACGCAATTCAACAAGCCTAGCCTACTCCTAGCGGAACTAGGCGATCATCATGATGACCCTCGGCGGGCCCACTAGCGTCCCAGCCAATCGGGTTCCATCTAGTGTACCCGCAACGCCCTCGAACGTTATCCAAAACATGGGTGATCGCGATGTTTAAAAAAGAGCTCAAACGAGCTAAGACCGGCAAAAACGGCCTCAAAAAACATCACGACCGCCCAACTTAGCTAGCCTAGTTGGACGGCTTAGATATTCCTTCGATTGATCAAAGAGGTGCTGACGCGTTCACCGGCAACCCAGCTCCATACCTGGTTGATCGAACTACACATAGTAATCCAAGAGCGCGTCAAACTGTTTTCCCAAAGTAGGGCGATCGCGCGCTCTTTAAACCCTAAATTAAGTCAGCGGCGTTATGCAACTGCCGCAAATCGATCGTGTCCGTCCATCTTCGCCAACTTGGTCGAACATCTTAGATCGGATTCTAGATGGACAACAGCGTGGCACTGTGATCACCGGCAACCCCTCTTCCATGAGGAGCGATCGGCCAAGCCACGGCTTGCTCATATGGCCTCCGAACGATCACCCAAAAGAGGTAGGTCGCGCTGTTTGCATAATCCAACGGCAGTACGCAACTGCCGCAAATCATCTCGTCCATCCAACTTTGCTAGCCTAGTCGGATGTTTTAGATTTATTTTCAGGAGGCCAACAGGGTAACTCTGTGATAATCGGCCACCCCTCCTCCACAGGGAGCGATCGACCAAGTGATATCTCACCCATAGGGTTCTCAAACGATCGCCCAAAGGTGGCCGGTCACGCTACTTTTTAAGACGTTCAATTCGCGACTAATTTGAACGAGCTCTAAAACAACGATGTTTCCTGCACATCGAATATTTTCAGCTGCTTGTTTAAAAGCGATGCTTTATATACATCGATTATAAGCGATGTTTTATAAATATTGATTTCACAAATAATCTTATTATTTGACATAAAAGCACTATGTGCTGCTTTTAGCGGGGAGTCTCACGACTTCACCCATTTACTCGAGACGTCAAACATGTCACAAACTGGGGGATGCTCACTGGGGTATTGGTCTGGCGGTTTACAGCGTGCGGCGTGCAACGCGCCCATTACGAGAAAGTGTCAGGAAAGGACGGACGGTTAACATCAATGGGAGTAGTGGGTGAAAGTGTGCCCAGTTTTCCCTCGTAATGGAAACGTGGTGATCACCACTTTTTACACAACCCCACTTCTCCGCTACTTAACTGCCCCCACTTCATATGAGATCAGGGGTGCGCTCAATGACTTGTATAAATTGGATTTCAACCTATTTCAACACAGAACACAAGTGTTATCAACACAAGTATCCAGAAACCATATTCTGATACAAGTCATAAAACAGCCACATCTTCATAATTCAACATTCTGATCTCAAACACCTTCTTCGCTTCCCTCCCTAAGATCAACCCTTCTCCTTCACTTTGTGACCGAATTGAATCTGGAACGGTCATTTCTTGGTTTAGGACAGAGTCTTACAGATTGATCTCTCGAATCTAAAAGTACTCCCGTGCAGTGCATTTGTTTAGGGTTTGAATTCGTTTCTCATCAACACACCAAAATTTACCAAAACCAGCAGAATCGGTTTTTACCCTCAAACAACTGGCGACCACAGTGGGAGATTAATCTCTCGGTTGCAAGAAATAAATTTCAATCTTCATTTCAATTTCCTCGAATTCAAGATGGTAGATCTTAGGTCTGGGTCATTACCAATCCTGATGTTACGGGCGCTGATCACAATTCTGGTGCCAATATCCCTACGTTAACACCAATGTACCACCTGCTGTAGACACCCCAATTTTACACGGTCACAAATGTCACCGCAAAGTCGTATCTGAAATGGTCCAGAGGTCAAGTCCTGTCACGACTACCAAGTACCACCAAGTTTAGTCATAGACAGATACCCAAATTAATTAAGCTAGTCCATCACCTCAAGCCAAAAGGGAGGTCCGGGTATAGACCATAATGAGTAAAACCAAATGTCATAGAGATAAAACGTGACCTAATTGCTTACTAGACTATATTATAGTAGTCGTTAGTGGGAACGTTCAGCAAGTCCATAAAATGATCTAGGCTACCTCAAAAAGGTTCGTCCATTTCTTATACACTAAAAATGAGTTAGTCACCCGACCTAAGTAATATGTCGACACAGTTTTAGCTTTGTGCCCAAGCTTTTCCTTTTAACCAAAAATCTTAGAAATTAAATGATATAATTTATATACATGGAAAATGATATCAAATAATATTATGATATTTTATTCAATGGAAATGATTTTGATTAAGTTAGTAATAATATTTAGGGTTTTAATGTGAGTCGTAAGATCGATATCATTTAATCCTATGGTTATGGTTAATGGAGAAAGATTTTAAATAGAGAGCTAGTTTTGGAGTTCCGGGGAGAAAATTTTCTGGTAGAAATCTAGGAGGAAAATTATAGAGGATAAGTCGATAATTTATTGGTGCTCGGATACGATACGCGGCAGCATTGTTGGTATTTCTCAATTAATCTAAGTAACATCACGATCCCCTGCTGGCGAAAACAGGTCAGAGTTATTAGCATCAAATCAGTTGTATTCGTATGCGCCGAGAGGTAAATATTAATCACAGTTTGTTCCGATTTCACTCTATATATTGTTTGTTAAAGTTATTTTTTCTTGATTATTATTGGACTAATGGTTCTCTTTTGTTTTACTTGATCCAAAGTTTGGTACAGTGACCTTCTTCCCATTTGTCGGTCACAATAGAATACAAGGCACTATTTGGATTACAATAAAATTTGGTATAGTCATTTGATATATGTAGTGCTTGGCTTGGACTTATTCGGATTGATTCACATGATGTTACGTTTCCATCCATAATTTAGTTTTATTGATTGTTCCATTCATAATCCTGTTTAGGCTCTTGTTTAGGCTTTAGTTTCCATTCATAATCCAGAAGACTAGAAATTTGGTATAACAATAATAATTGATAATAATAATAATGATTTAATTTAATTTAGCATTCTTTAATTGTCTTGGTAATAATATAATAACAATAGTTTTGTTTAGAATTTTATCTAATTATTGTTTAGCCGTGCATATCCGATAAGTTTGGTATTTTTGCAGGTGTATAAAAAGTTCCATTATTTTTATATAGTTTTTTCAATCCAAACCCTAGTTTCCCAATTATAAAGTAGAGGCCGATCTTCGTATTGGACGGGTTAGGTGCCTCACACCTTCCTAACTTGTATCTTGATTCCCGGACCTTTCTCTATAATCTGGACCAGTGTTTCTTTTTGGTCCCAACTCCCTAAGTTGGGTGGCGGCTTCGATAATAATAGTTCCAAGTGTTTTTCCATTTTAGATATTTAGAGATCTTAACGGATTTTGACGGTATCTACACCTGCCAGCACAGTCAACACATCGCATGGTGTTACATCCTCTAGCACCAACACCAGTAACGCCGAAAATATCCCCTCTAGCGTGACACCTCCCATTACCAGAGCCAGGGCCGCTGCTACTCCTAATATATCTTCGAGCACGACACCTCCAATCGTCACCAAGGCTGCCACCATTTCTTCAGCAGGACGGGAGACTGGAGGAGTTAGAGGAAGCCAACCTCCACTCACCATTGTTGATTTGATGGAAAGACAAGAAGTTCTCGCTAAGGCTCAGACGGACATGGCTATAACTCAGAAAGAGGTACTCACTTTCCTCAAGACGCTAACGGAGCGACTACCACAAGAGCCGCATCAACCCATGGAACCAATAAGGAGTATTTTTAACACTCCTGGCGCGAGCGCTTCAACAGGGCGGGCCTTCATAGATGAGGAAGTTCGTGTGGCTCCTGAACGCTCACGAGAAAGGAATCAGCCGTCCAACTTCATCACACGTGAAGATCTGGAGCGTCTCCTCCAAAATCGAGGCAAAGAAAACCCGGTGGACATGCACCAGCACCAACACCAACCTCCGTATCCTCCTGATGTGCAAAGAGTTCCTCTCCCAAGGGGATACTCCTCTCCTCAGTTTTCCCTCTATGATGGTACTGTTAACGCTCGCGAACACATTTCTCGTTTTCTGGAATCCTTGGGAGAACACGAATACAATCATGTCCACCGCCTGAAAGAATTTTCAAAGTCGCTTACCGGAAGAGCGTATACCTGGTACAACAACATCGCACCAAACAGCATATCCAACTGGTGTGAGATGGTCACCGCTTTCTATAAGAAGTATTTCTTCGTGTCTGAGCAAATCACTTTCTCAGACTTGGGAAGAATGTTTCAACGAAACAACGAGCATCCAAACGATTACGTCAAGAGATTCAGAATTCAAGCTTTGGATTGTCACGACCCAAATGTGACCGAACAGCAGTTGGTGGAGTCATGCATTAACGGTATGGTTCCCATCTATCATGCTTTACTGGAAAACCTGCGTTTCCAGACGTTCTATGAACTCCATGAAGCTGGTAAGCGGTCGGCTACGACCGCACCAGCGCTGTTAGAAAGAACCATACCATCCAGGGGTGAAGATGCACGCAAAACTCGAGGAAACAGATGCCTCATCAACAAACAATATAACACCGGTCCTTCTGTAAGCGTGGTAGGTGAAGGAGGGAAAAGGAAATCTCCAGCAGCGGAACAACAACCCAAACGTGCAGCACCAGCGCAGACAACTCCATCCCGGAAGGCCGCGGCTAAGACTCATGTGCAAGAAACTGGAGATACTGCTCCAGACTTCCCATTTCCAATGGATGAAGTCATGGAACTCCTGGAAGCATAGATTCAAGATGACGCCATCAAGCTACCTCCTCTCCGACGTCCGCCAACAGAAGAAGAGATGGCAAATCCCAAATAATGTCGTTACCATAGGTTTGTCAACCATCCAACTAGCGACTGCAATAAGCTGAAGCGCATTTTCAAAGAAAAGGTAGACGCAGGGGTACTTCAACTAGGCACTGAGGGAGTTCACAGGGACCCTCTTTCGATCAGAAGCTGCATGATTTCTGGGGACTCCGTCAACAAAACCGTACAGTCTATGATGGAGCGATTGTGTGAAATTCTGTACTTTTCCAAGGCGCATCTTCAGGACATATTTGCGGCCCTCAACCGTGTTGTATCAGGAAAACGTCTGTTTCCAGCTAGGGAAGTTGTGCCCAAACCCCAACCTCTCCTGGAATGAGCGACTAATAGGTGCAACTGGGGACTGCTGACCACCGCCCATCTGAAGGATCTTGAATTCGACAACGTGCTTTTTGACACGGCTTCTGAATTCAACATTGTCACCGTCAAAACTCTGAGAGCTGGAGGAATTTAGAAACAAGAAGATGTTTGCTCCCCAACCATAATCAAAAGTCTAGAAGGAGAATCAAAAGATGCTTACGGATACATTAACCTTGAAATCAAGGTAGGAAATGCTCTTACACACAACAAATTTCATATTGTTAAAGAATGCCCAAATTATGATATAGTTCTGGGACGCTCATGGGTGCACAACAACAAAGCAAAGCTAGGGGTACATCCTTTGCCAGTATCGATACCTGAAAGGATTTCCAACAAGCCATCCAACCCTGAAAATTATCTGCTGTCGTATCAACAACTTACCAACGTGACGCAATTACCTGGAGAGAGCTTGACGACATTCATCCGCAGATTTCGAACACAAGTAAGTCTTATTGAACAACCTTTTATGCAACCAGTCACTCCTCCTTTCGTCAAGGCCTGGGGACTTGATCCGATCGTCAACCCAGCCGTCACTAGGAGATGTGAATGGGATGTCGGGCCTTTCAAATGTTTTATCACAAGCTTAGAAGTTGTTTCAGTCAAAGATGACGAACCTAAGAATCAATTGGCCGCGCAACACCCAAACCCATTTCAAGTTGAAGATATGGTAGTAAGAATTGCTGCTTAGCCTGCTCCGCCCGATTCCGCAAAAGGGAAAGACGAGACATACCTAGTGGCAGAAGTCATTTTTGGAGGGTTCCTGCAAGCTCATCAATACTGACAAACTAGAAGGCGTAATAATACACGCCAGGTGGCTTAAACCTTTCAATACCTAAGACGACGCGTCGCCTTTTACTTTAGCATTTCTTTTAGCATTTCCTCTTTTCATATAATATTTGTAATTCCTCCAAAATGACTGCACTGCTTGCATTCATAATGAGGATTTCATTTTTATGAGTTAATCGAAACATCATTTCGTCACAAAACCATTACCCATCAATTCAAAACCAAAAAAAAAAAAAAACCATGAAGGAAACACCTTACATCTTTCAGTAAATACCTAAAAGGGGAATATGTAAAGGAAAAAGAAAGAACAAGATATTCAAGGGAAGTCATCCAGCAGTAACAGATTCTTCTTGGAAAGCACCTTACGTATCCCGAAGAGCATCCTTCTTCAACATTGAGACGGTTTCTCAACCACCACCTCTTTTGACTGACGTGATCCGTATAGGAGGTTCTGTCCACTTCAGTATGCAATTTTCTTATTTTGAAAATCATTTCACTGACCGAGAAGCAACGAATCTGAAGGTGGCGCACGTACTCAGTGACACTCCCAGTTCGCAATTACTTCTTCAGAAATCACGTTGCACATGTCGTCAATTGAAGATAAGGCCTCTCTCATCCGTTTAGCCCACAATATGCGGCTTATTGGGTCTCTAGATTCGTGGCAAAGCTCCCATGCTTCTACATACCTAGCCGGCACGCCACAAATCTTCAAGAAGCGTGTAATATGCAAGAGGAATATCAAACAGAAGGTTGGTCGAGCCATAATTGTTATTTTTCCCTACTCTAAATTGCTATTACTAGCGTTACATGTGTGAAAATATTATTGTGGAAGAGACACCTCTTCCCATGAGAAGAAAACACAGACTTGCCAGCCATTACTATTTGTGTGCTGTCTTCGCCATGCCGCCTCAATAGAATGGGAAGAGATCAGATTGCAAAATCGCGTTTTAGTAATGAATATCATGAACACAGGCTACCGAAGAGCGCTATATCTAAAGTTTCAAGATATTGCGAGATCTTTCTAAGAATTTGGATTTATTAGTCGGGAGATTTCATTCATTCATTCATCCAACTGGAAACATAAAATCATGAAAGCAGCATGAATGAAGGATTATTATTTGATGAAGCCCTGGCTCCAGCCGCATGAAACAAAAGACTACTAAACATCAAAGAAGTATTATCAACGCCAGGGTCAATGGCACCTTCACTGGAACCCTCTCCAGAAGCCGCTTCAACATCCTCTTTGGAAGCTGCATCAACATTCTCTTTGGGAAATGCTTCAACATCTTCCTTGAAAGTTGCACCAACATTCACTTCGGAGCCCGCTTCAACATCTTCTCCAGATGCCGCTCCTCCTACACACTCTTCGGAAGTTTCCCCGACATCCTTTTCAGAAATTGCTTCAACAGCCTTTTGAGGGTATTCCGGTTCGTCAAAGTCGAGGATTATGACGCCGTCATGAATAGGGTGTTCATGTTTATCCAAGAGTTCACATTCACCCGAAAGCTGCTCATACTCCACCCTCCGGCGCTTTAGCCAGGCAGCAAACCTTTTAGTCCTAGCACTTGTTGGCTGAGATGCTTCATCGCGCCTCTATTTTTCCTTCATGCCAACCGAAGCAAGGAAAACTTGGACACGCTCTTAGACGATGCTCAGATGTACAAGGGACTTGGAATGCAGTTTGAGATACCAACCAACCATCTGCCTGATCCACCCGGGGCCAACCGACATCATGCTAGGGAACGCTCATCTGGACGCCTCGTGCCATGTTCCAAGGACAAGCCGACCCACCTCTCCCGGTAATATCTGTCTACTTTGCCTCATAAGCTTTATTTTTATTTGTCACCATCTAGTGCTTACCCCGCAACAATGTCACTGTTATGTACTAAGCAGGGGACTTAATGTTGATGGTGGTTTTTAGTTCAGGGCTAAAATCGTAAAACCATGTATTTAATGCACCGTCATTCTGCAAAGAGACTGAGTCATTCAAAAGTAATGAGTGTTCAGACCTCTTTACTTACATATGTATTGAGCAATTCAACATATTTATGAAATTTATCCAGAATGGTGCATGAAGCAACAATCCCAGATATTCTGTAAATTTTAACCTAATGCATTATTCACTAATGCATAGCATGCCTAGTATTTTCCTATGCTATGTTCCCAGCCGAACTCTCAATATTAGCATGACATGACGATTAATGTTCACTCGCAGCGGAGTAGCATGAATCTCCCGAAGTGTCAGTATTGAGACCTGCATGAAAACACTCACATAGGATACACCACTCTCTGATAAGGAGATTCTCGTGTTAATACGCTTTTTAATTAAAAGCTGGCACGATCGAAGCGTTTAAATTCCTTAAAAAAAATATAGACTGTCCATGTCAGTCTTAAAAAATGATCACGGCCACACGATTTGTCCACGCAATTCAACAAGCCTAGCCTACTCCTAGCGGAACTAGGCGATCATCATGATGACCCTCGGCTGGCCCACTAGCATCCCAGCCAATCGGATTACATCTAGTACACCCGCAACTCCCTCGAACGTTAGCCAAAACATAGGTGATCACGCTGTTTAAATAAGAGCTCAAACGAGCTAAGACTGGCAAAAACGGCTTCAAAAACCATCACGACCGCCCAACTTAGCTAGCCTAGTTGGACGGCTTAGATATTCCTTCGAATGATCAAAGAGGTGCTGACGCGTTCACAGGAGAACCATCTCTATACCTGGTTGATCGAACTACACATATATAGTAATCCAAGAGCGCGTCAAACCATTTGCCCAAAGTAGGGAGATCGCGCGCTCTTTAAAACCTAAATTAAGTCAGCGGCGTTATGCAACTGCCGCAAATCGATCGTGTCCGTCCATCTTCGCCAGCTTGGTCGAACAGCTTAGATCGGATTCTAGATGGACAACGTGGCACTATGATCACCGGCCACCCCTCTTCCATGAGGAGCGATCGGCCAAGCCACGGTTTGCTCATATGTCCTCCGAACGATCACCCAAAAGAGGCTGGTCGCGCAGTTTGCATAATCCAACGACAGTACGCAACTGTCGTAAATCATCTCGTCCATCCAACTTCGCTAGCCTAGTCTGATGGTTTAGATTTATTTTTAGGAGGCCAATAGGGTAACGCTGTGATCATCGGCCACCCATCCTCTATAGGAAGCGATCGACCAAGTGGTAGCTCACCCATATGGTTCTCAAACGATCGCCCAAAGGTGGCCGGTCACGCTACTTTTTGAGACGTTCAATTCGCGACTAATTTGAACGATCTCTAAAACAACGATGTTTCCTGCACATCGATTATTTTTAGCTGTTTGTTTAAAAGCGATGCTTTATATACATCGATTATAAGCGATGTTTTATAAATATTGATTTCACAAATAATCTTATTATTTGACCTAAAAGCACTATGTGCTACTTTTAGCGGCGAGTCTCACGATTTCACCCATTTGCTCGAGACATCAAACATGTCACAAACTGGGGGATGCTCACTGGGGTATTGGTCTGGCGGTTTACAGCGTGCGGCGTGCAACGCACCCATTATGAGAAAGTATCTGGAAAGGACAGACGGTTAACAGCAATGGGAGTAGTGGGTGAAAGTGTTCCCAGTTTTCCCTCGTAATGGAAACGTGGTGATCACCACTTTTTACACAACCCAACTTCTCCACTACTTAATTGCCCCAACTTCCTATGATATCAGGGGTGCGCTCAATGACTTGTATAAATAGGATTTCAACCTATTTCAACATAGAACACAAGTGTTATCAACATAAGTATCCAGAAACCATATTCTGATACAAGTCATAAAACAGCCACACCTTCATAATTCAACATTCTGATCTCAAACACCTTCTTCGCTTTTCTCCCTAAGATCAACCCTTGTCCTTCACTTTGTGACCGAATTGAATCTGGAACGGTCATTTCTTGGTTTAGGCCAAAGTCTTACAGATTGATCTCTCGAATCTAAAAGTACTCACGTGCAGTGCATTTGTTTAGGGTTTGAATTCGTTTCTCATCAACACACCAAAATTTACCAAAACCAGCGGAATCAGTTTTTACCCTCAAACACCTGGATTAAAGATCGTCTTTTTTATTAATAATAAACATGACGACTATATGTGAGTCGACATTGTACATAAACTAATCCTTGCCGATCTCCTCATAGTTGTCAATATATGAACATTTAAATCTTGTCGACTATAGCATTAGTCAGTGACTGAGAATCACTCCACACTCAATTTGAGCATACAAACCTTAAAAACTGAACCCTAACACATTGGGAACATCAATAATATCTTTTTTTCGGTAACACTTTTTTAGGAAACGTAAGTAGTTTCATCTCACCATCGCAACATGGATCTTGGCATGGTAGAAGGTTGATTTTAGCAACTTCATCTTCATACGGAGTTAGGCGCTCATCTATCCAATTGAAAAACCGAAATCAGGTGCATTTTGAAGCATACGGTTGATATACATCTCCTATTGCATCTTTCATGAGAATTAAGAACCCCTTACAACTATCAATGGTGCATTTGCTGTCTTCAAAGGGACAATCATTTGTAGAATGACCAGTTAGTGTATAAAGACTACAAATAATTAGAAATGGTGTACTTGAACCTTCAATTCTTTGATTTTTTTTAATATGAAGTTGAAAGTTCTTTTACTTTTATACTAACAACACACTTGACGACTAGTATTTTCAAATACTAGAGGTTGAGCATTCAATGGAGTATACTTTGTACTTCAAAGTATTATTTTTATACTAACAAAAGGTTATAAGTTATAGGTTTTATTAGCCGTCAGGGTCTTCACATTAGTTCACCAACGACCATTAAGGAGTCGGCAAGGACGTTACATAAGTTCTATGACGACCACAAACAATCGGCATTGTATAAAATTTCGAACCTTGACGACTTACTACTAATTTAACTTTGTTTTAAAACTACAGAAAAGACTAAAATTCTAAAACAAACAATTGAGACTGAAATTAACATAAGCTTAAGAGTTACTGACCAGTCTAAAACCACAAACTGACCAGTCAACACACAATTTCATGGATCACTATCCTTGTGATTTTCTTCCTTCACTTCATCAGGGTTCGTAACATCATCAACTTTTGATTCTAACTCTTCCAGTGGACCTATGTAGTCACCATCCTCATTGTAATAGGGGTTTACTCAAGAAAAGTTAGATGCCTTGAAAAAAGTCTTGGATCATAATCATCTCCATCCTCTTCCTCTTCTTCTTCCTCTAATGATGTGCATTCAATATACTTGAGGGGATTGCTAGGACTGTCCATATCCCTTAGAAATTCTTCAGGATTATTCTTAGCCCACACAAATAAGTAACTTATAGGGTCCTTCTCTCCAGTTACATCACATGGACCTTTTGGATGAGGATAAACCTTTTCAATCGAGGATAATACCTCTGCTTCATTGGTAAGACGATGGAGATCTTCTATGTTATCCTCTTGGAATCTAAAAAATACAAAAGTTGTGACGGACCGGAAAATTACGCCTGGCGCACCTGGGCGCGCAAGACATAACTCCCCCAATGCGCCATGATGATGCTACGATCCGGGCCTTAAAACTAGGCAAATGCACGTTCATTTGCCCTTGCAAGGATGCTCGTGGATCATGATGCGTCTAACTTAGCTTCCACACCGTTCCAACTTACCCTTGTTCTGCAAAGGGTTTAAAGCCATTGAGGCCATGGTCGATGTATCTTGCATGCATATCAAGGCTCAACGTAGGAAATTGATCACTGAATTTCCTATCTAGTTGAGTAACCATCATACTGTCGAGTCTTGTCCGGGCATAAGGCATGCCTTAGACTTACACATAGGCTATTGCAGGCCTAATACCCCCTCTAACTTAGCTTCGGCATTGCTGAGAGCATGCAATTATCTTTATTGTGCCAAGGGTCCATCGATCAGGCTCCTGCTGAACTTTCCTTAGGCTTATGCAAGCTCCGCTAACTTGCATATCAAGGTAGATTACTTTCGAGGCCATGCCCAATGCGTCATTGGTACATGCCTAAATTGAACGCCTTTATAGGAAGTATGAGCTTCCAGGGTATGGAATGCAACTTGCCTCATCAAGTCTAGCCACAATCATCTCTTGCATCGCAATACCGAGCCAGATGATATGAGAGGCCAATGTACCGCAATCATCTCGCATTTAGATGATATGAGTGACAAAGTGCTGGACCGGCAATATTGTAACTCATTGCGGCTGCCTAATTACCCTTCCCTACTCAAAAGGGATGAAGCACATACCATAGTTCATCTTCGAAGGGACAGCAACTTAGCCAAACTCGTTTGCAAGGACGTGGCCTAGCAATAATGGTAATTTCCTAGTCCGTATAGGCCATTTCGTCAAAATGCACAATGATTATGCATTATTGATTCCGCGGCATGGCTTAATGATGCCTTCGCATCATATGCCCCATTCGCATCATTTATACTCTTCCAGCTAAGCTATGAAGCTTACTTGGTGCATGGTCCGCATATGCACCTTCAACCAACTACCCCTTTTCTAAAACTTAGAAAAGGGGAGAGGATTGACATGCTTGCTTCACTATTCATGGTTGTTGCCATGTATCCCTGAATAACCGGCAATGATTGCTGAGTTCTGTTCTGTGATGCACAATGATTGCGCACCACTCGTTCTGGCTATTGGCTCGGCCAGCCCTCTCTGGCCTAACGCACAATGATTGTGCAATATTCACTCGGCCAGCCCTCTCTGGTCTGATGCACAATGATTGTACAATATTGGCCCTAGGCTAATCGTCCGCATAATGCGCGATGTTTGCGCTGCATCTTCCGAGGCTATCTACCCAACTGGCCTAATGCATCATGATGATGCAATATTTGGCCCTTAGCCGAATGCCAAACATAATGCGTCATTTTGGCGCGATATTGGCCTTAAGTCAATCTACCTCTTACCAAGCAACGAAAGCTTTGGATGAAGCTTCATCTTAGGCCATGACGTATCCTTTAGCATGCGCCATGCTAAAAACATGGGAGGTTACATTATTCACCCCTTTAAAGAATTTCTTCCCCGAAATTCAAAACAAAAACTATTGTGGACAAGCTCTTCGGTTTGGATTTCCTGAGAAAAAGTCTCATACCAGATGCTCAGAAATCACGGGTTTCTTCAAGTTGTCGTGAACATCAATTTAGACCTTCTGAGCAAACGTCCCATACCACATACTCAAGAATCCAAAAACAGTCCACAACGTTACCAAGAATCTCAATTGGCCAGTTTCCAAAAGGATATCTCAACAAGGTATCATATGTGGCGTACCATACCACCACCCAGGAATCCCTAAGGTTCACAGGGATGAAGATGTCATCGAAATGACAAGATCTTTAACGTAGTACTGTGTGGAACAGAATCCAGTTGCCCACCATCCCTGACGGTCATCCAGGTTGCCACTCGTAAGTGGGATGCTAGCCGGGCCTGACAACGCACACCATTAGCCAGTTGCCAATGTCTGGGGATGATCAGTCTTATTGTCTACCCACCGTCCCATAAGGTCTTCCGGAATTTCCACTCGTAAGTGGGGTGCCACTTATGCCAGGACGCAACGCTAAATAGCCATTATATCAAAAGTCGGTAGGATCTTCATCCTACGGCCGTGCCGACTAACACTAAATATCAAAAGTCGTCATTTTTCTAATATATCGATCATGACGACGTCAACCCAGGAAATCATAGTTTTCGATAATCTAACCTAATTTAACAATCATACCACAAAACGGAATAATGGGTTTGAGTTTAAACATCACTTATAGTTTTCTTCTCGTTGATAATGGGTTCTTTTCAACATCTTCAGGGATTTCATACTTGAGTTCACTTGATTGTTCCTTTATTGATTCCGATCACCCATTTTTTTGGAAATTCAAAGATGGCGATTTTGATGATTTTTATGGAAGATGAAGGAGTGAAGAAGATTAAGAGTTTTAAGTGTTCCAATATTTTAGTTTTTAGGGTCAAACTGATTTTAAGAAATTTGGTATACTTTTAATTTTTATTAGGTCAAGGGTAATAACGTAAGTTCACCAAATTTAACCACCCTTAGCCAGGGAATTAAGTCCATTTAAATTTGGGTATACCCCAACCCGGCCAGTTAGTAATAACTCAATCTTGAATATTTTTTTGGCAGTAACTAAATACAACTTTCGTTTTGGATATTTACAACCCCAAATAAGAAACAATTTTTTTGATAACCTTATTGACGTGGGTAAAAAACCTACAATTAAGCTTGTTTATTCATGGTTGAGTTTCTTCATCTCTTCATCGTTCTCCCCTTTTTTATAATTACTGATGTTGATGATTGCTTTCTTTAGAATAAATCTACAACTTCTTCTTCGTCTACTTCAAGCTACAGAAACAAAATTCATTGGCAAAAAATCAAACCAATCCCAAACCCTCATCTTATTCATGGGTAATTATAATGTATGCAAATTACTCACAATAAAATTTAATTAGTTTATGTTTGATAATGAAATCAAGATTAAGAGGTATTTAAGAAAATTTGATTTATATCAATAATTCTTTTCTTTGATCCTATGGATTAGACAATCCCAATTTGTCTATATTTATTTAAGAAAGTTATGGTATCATAGGATATCTATGCAGAAGGAACACTCCTTTTTCGCTTAGTCCATAATATTTAACTGAACATTCGGATCATGGTCGTGTTCAAAATAATACGGCAGCAAAACTGCAGAAGAAGAAGAAGAGTGATGATGACAAAGGTGAGTTTTGTTCACCTATATTAGGTAGGTTTACTAATATATTTTTTTAAGAAGAGGGTTGTATTTAACTTCATTTTAGATAAATACAACCTTCACATAAAAAAAGAAAAAAAACTTCATTTTTGATAAATACAACCTTCACATTATTATAACCACCACTAATGTGTGTAATCAAACACATGTTAAAAACAGTTCCGCCTCATGTATGAACACAAATAAAAAACTGAAAATGCTGAAAGTATTTACAGATTAATGATGGAAATGGTATTGAAACGGTGATGGTCGTATCCTAGAGAGAACAATGGAAAATAATATGGACGTATGAGTTGAGGACCTCCACCAAGATCATATCATTCACCGAATAGAAAAACCAAATCAGAAAATCTCAAAAAAAATTATCAACAGAAATCTTGCACATAAGATTTAGTGATCGTCGCTAATCATATGGATACATGATGGTGCTCCGGTGAGGATGGTGGTGGCGCTCTCGTTCATCCCCCTTTTCTTTTGAAGAAAATCTTCTCCCTTTGTAAGGCAAACAATCGATGAAACATGCCCCATAATGATTAATCTGATCATCTAATTGAAATAAGTTTTTACATGTAAGGCAAACAATCGATGTTAATTTTAAATCCCAGACTTCATTATTTTATTGTATGTTAAGATAGATAAATGGTAAAAAAAAAAAAATTGACGGAAAGATAGATGGTAAATCAGAAAACGGGTTTTGATTACCCAACTCATATTGGGTTAATAAAATTTTGCTTTTTGGAATAAAGGTTGTATTGCTTTCCCCCACCTAGTATGTTGTTCGATACTTTAAATTTGGATAGGCTGAGTTGCCAGGCTCCTCAAGGTATCAGACCTCTCTAACTCTTGTAAACAATTTATTTTCTTTTATTCTAAGGTTTTATTATAAAAAAAATAAAAAATAAGTGGGGGTTGTATTTAGTCACCACCTTTTTTATTCTTTTTCCTGTATTGTTCTAAACCAATCTTTATCGTGGATGTCCCGTAGCCGTAGGGACATTTTACACACCGAAAAAAAGAGAACCGTGATTGCACCGTGTGAGAGGGGGTGGGGTCCAATCCTGCCCTTACCTATCCCAATGCACAGAACGCTCCCATCTGTCCGTTCGATCTCCCTCGGTGCAAATAACGGTTTCTTTTTTCGGTGAGTCTAGCAAAACTGACATTTTAATTGAGTTATCTAGAGTTTTTTTTTTTTTTTGATGAAAGAGAATATGTTAGAATACGGGCATCCAACTCAAAACCAATTGGCAATGAGTGGAAAGGCCTTAAGGATTATATACCGCAGGATCTTAGATTGCCCAGACAATGTGGGACTAATAATCTCAACACGCCCCCTCACGTGTAGCCTCGTTTGGTCTAACACGTGGACAATTAAATCGGGTGACGCGGAGTAAAGGCGCGGTCAAATGACTCGACACAAATAGCCTGCTCTGATACCATGTTAGAATACGGGCATCCAACTCAAAACCAATTGACGATGAGTGGAGAGGCCCTAAGGATTATATATCGCAGGATCTTAGATTGCCCAGACAATGTGGGACTAATAATCTCAACAAGATAATACCTCAAATTTTCATTAACATGAAATTGCTAACAATAGCACCGATTACATCAATGAGCGGATTAACAAGAAGAGTACAATGTTTACATAATTCGAAACTTAAAGATACGAATAATGAAAAATTGACTAAATATACATAATCCGACAAGGAATTAAGTATCATTTTAATGGGATTTACACATTTTGTTTGATCATCAGGTTTGAAACCATTGTAGTTGATGTTCACCGGAGAACTTAAATGCTTCCATAAAGAGAAAGTGATTTTCCCAAATTATTCCGATCGATTTTGATGTTTGTTGATCTTGTCTCCAGAAGAACTGATCAATAAGTTGTTGAAAAAAATCGTCATTGATAAAATGATCGATGATAACGCAACACCACCAAAACGCGTCTTTAAGGCTATGATAAACCACCAGAACGGTGTATTGGAAATCTGGATTGCAATAGTATGCCATCCAATTTTATTTATTAAGATATATACATATACAAATCCCACACTACTCTGTCCAAATCTTAACAAAATTAAGATCCGGACATAAACTAATTTAGGTAAATGGGAAACCCCTTAAAGTTTAGATGAAAATAGGTTGAAGATGACGGTTGTTGAAGATAAATCTAGATGAATATAGCAGTTGTTGAAGATAACTAATTGAGTTATCTAGAGTTCGATTTATTTGTCCAGGGGTGGAACTAGACCGATCAACAGCCCTAGTTTTTACAGAATAAAGACAACAAAATCTTCTCACGAAAACCATCACCAAAAAGGAGTTGCCCCAAAAATAAAGAAAAGGAGAAACACACTCTTCCCAATTAGACTCTTCCACCATTAATTCCCTTTTCACTCTAAACTAATCTTCCTTTTGTTACACTCTCAGTAACCATAAATTAATCTTCTTGAGATCAATAATGACTCAATTTTGATATTGTGCAAGGATTATTAGTTATTTTGTTCACAGTAAGTAATTTATTTTTATTCAATTTTGTGATTTTAGATTTTCTATTTAATTGGGACTGTGAAAAAAGGGTTCCCAAGAAATGGGTTCTACTGTTGTTCCAACATCATTTTATGGGTTGATGAGTAAAGATAATGCTTTGAGTTTTACAGAAAGTGTGGATTTTGTGAAAGTTTTACTTTGCCGATGGTTACTAAATCCCTCAGAGTCAAGAGGAAAGAAGAATGTGTCTGTTGTTCGACTTCTGATCGTAATGAATTATTGTATATGTCAAGTTTCAAGAATTGGCCGAATTTTATTTGAAAGAGAATTTTTAGTGTGTTGTGTTTTTTTGAACTTGACTACATGCAATTCCTAATCAGAAGTACTGTGAATCTAAATGGAAGACTATAAGGAGGAAAACATGTACAGCGATTGTAGAAAACGTGGCTCAGTTTGTGCAGTTAGAGTACACAGAGGATGACTACCAGCAGGAGCTTGAGCACATTGAACAGGTCAGTTTAAGTCATACCCTACAGTGGTTTCCCTTTTAGGTTTAAGTTCCCTCACACCTTACTTACATTTATTAGTTTCCTCGGAATTGTTAGATATTGGCCTAAACTATGCCTAAGATACTGTGATTTGCCTTGACATTTCCTTGGGGATGCATGCAGAGTATGTAGGAAATTCTATGTGTCACTAATCGATTACAAGGTCTTTTAGCTAATTGAGATTCAGGACTTCATTGTTACCTACATTTGCGATACCACAAATAGTTACCACTCATTAATGCATTTCAGTTGGCTAAACAGGATGAAAGCCCTTTCTGTGGCATTCATCCTCAATTTCTCATAATCTGTAAAGGCACGCCCCCGTGGAAAGCCAAATATAGATTACCATCTAACGAAGATTAATTGGCTTAAAGATGAATTTTATATCCATGAATGCAACTGAGGCGAATATTAGCTTTTGCTGGTATTATCTTCTAAACCTTATTATTTGTATGACATTGAGATTTCTTGGCACAACATCGGGTGTTCACTCCTCTACTTAAAGAATGTTAGAAATATGTATCATGTGCTACAATGGTGATCCACCAAGGGGAATGGTGGGGGAAGCTATACTTTCATGCTGTACGATTTGCATATTTTGGTTATGATATATCATTTTGACTTTGAAACAGGTTGAATCTGCATTTGAATTTGTCAGAATCCGACGGAAGTTGGACTACCATAATTTTGTCTTCTCTGTGAAAGCAAGCATTCCTGTTGTCATGGTTCAAGCACACCGTCTACTTGTAGTAGAAAAGTATGTAGCTGGATGGGATTATCCTTTGCACTTGGGAGTTACTGAAGCTGGTGAAGGTGAAGATGGACGGATGAAATCTGCAATTGGCAGAGGCCATATCCGTTTTGATAGGTACCGTTGACGGCCCTACTCGAGTCCCGTAAGTAAGCCCAGTTACTGAGTTAACTTCTGATTTAACAGAATGGGGACTAAAATGAAACATTTGTAAAATGGAGGGTGCAGTTTAACTGGATTATGTTTTTGTGGGTGGCAGTCAAAATTGACATAAGCTTACATTCGACGAGTGGTCAATTTTGTTCATGTTTCTTTTTTCCCCTCTAACGAAAACAAGTGGCCCCCGCCCAGATCTGCCTTGCCACCTTAAAATGCACAAAAACAAACATTGTCAATTGTTTGTTTTTAATGTACCCTAGTAATGACACCCATAGGGAATTAATTACGTGTTGATTGATTACTTGATCAAAGATCTCCATAGGATTAGGAGCCCTAAACTCTGGTTAACCAACTAATTACTGATTATTTTGTTTTTCTTTTTCTTCCAAAGGCATGCACATGCACCGTTGAAACGAAGTTTCTAATGCAATTGTGGGCGGCCAACTCCATGGAAGAAACTATGAGGTAGACAAACCACCAGGGAACACTGTCTTGATCTTGATCATGTATCCTTTGTTTACCGTCGGCCCGTCCTTCATTCCATTCATCTCTCTCTAATGACCATAATATGTACAACTACCAAAACTTGAGATTTTGGATTTGACACAAGGATAATCCACAAAGTTTACTCGGAAAGGCGTCATCCGGGTTGCATATTTGATCACCCCGAGTTTGTAGTAAGTATCACTAGGGAACTCAGTTTTTTTTCTTTTCCCGAGGCAACTTTCATGGATGCTAACTGTGGTTGCATATATTATAATCATATATCTCTCTGCACTAGACTAGACAGTGTGGGTAGTTATCAACCATAGTTAGAGAGTCCTACCTATTTATCATTCATTTGACTCGTTCTTCTCTAGGGTTTCTCTGAGAAGGAACTTCACAGAGAGAGAGAGACAGAGAAAATGGAGTCCTCCTTTCTCGGCCGTTCCGTTTGCTTCCCTCACGACAAGCCTCCTCTGTCCGTCGATCGAATTCGTCATCGAAGGGTGTCCACCAAATCTATGATGTTTTCGTTCCCGGTGGCTACTCAGAAAATAGCTGAGGTGTGGCGGTGCCATTCGTTGTATCAGGTGCAGTTGGGATATTTGGTCTGGAGTTTGCAAGTTTGGATTTGATTGGAACCAGGAGGGACATCGGATCAAATATGTTCTTGCGAACGAAACAATTGAGGCTCTGGTGTTGGAAAAATCGTTGTTCACGACCAAGATCATCAATCACAAAGGGGAGATTGTAGCAATCCCCAATAGGTGTCTGATGAATCCAGTCTCGAATCTTACAGTTCAAAACAGATGGTTGTTCGAGATGAATTTAGAATTCTCAATGAAGCAGGATTTTAGGTCTATCATATTACAAATCAACAAAGTTGTGATCGAGGAGAATGTAATCGACGCACTAGTCGAGGTCACCGAAGTAAATGGGAATAAAAATACCTTTAAGATGAAGGTTTCAGGATTTGTTTGTTTCAAAGAAGTAGAGTCGGTGAAAAAGGAGAGTAGGGTTCATGGTATGATTTTAGCTCAGTCTTTAACAAAAAATTTAGCCAAGGAAAATGTTCAAGGTTTGCCACCATTGGAGCAGGGTGCAGCTGATCCACTGAACAAGGTTCAATCACCAACTGAAGTAAATGCCGGTGCTGGTGCATCACTGAAGAAGCTTGCTGGTAATATTTTTTTAGCCAAAGTTTCTTAAAAAGTTATTAGCTAAGGTGGGTGGTGGTTTACCAAACCCCAACAATAAGTCAGGGGATTCAAATGAAGTAAATATAAGTGATCAAAAGCCTGATGATGATTTGCCAGTAAACCCCAACAGCAAAGAGGGATTACAAAATGGAGTAGATGCTAGTGGTGGTAAAGGCAACTCAGGGGAAACTGTACCAGTTGAAGTAAAGGAATTGGTGAAGGGTGCAGCTGATCCAATGAACAAGCTTGATGGTTTACAAATTGATGTACATGTTAGTGGTGGTGCATTGGAGCAGGGTGCAACTGATCCCCTGAACAAGGTTGATGCTAGTGGTGGTGCATTGGAGCAGGGTGCAACTGATCCGTTGGAGAAGGATGTTCAATTACCAATGCAAGTGAATAAGGCTGAGGGTAGTTGTACTGGTTCTTTGAAGACCGCTCAGGCTTGTCCCCAAACAAGGCTCAAGGACTATGCCCACCAGGTTAAGGCTAAGAAGGCAAATATCAGCATCTGTATGATGGAATCTCTGAAAACTTTGACAAGCAAGAATGAAAAAGAGTAGTCTTCTAGATCGTATAAGTTGTTCTTTTAGGTTTTCAATTACTTTTTGTGAACTTTAATTTGTATGAGAACTTTGTTCTTCTGAGTAATTAAATATGATGGAATTAACCTGTGTTGTTGCTAGAGAATTCTGTTCTGTTGATTAATTATGATTTACCTATGTTTTAATTGGTTGTCCCCTTTCCATGCCAAAAGTTCCTATTCCCACTGGCCAGTGGGAAAAGTAAGAAGGCTTTATAATCTAAGTGGATCCATGGCATGCTATGCTCTACATGCTTCTTATATACTTTTATTCAAATGTTGTTTTCCTTTTAGTTGCAGCTGCAGGTTCTATTCTTATGACAAATTGCTCTTTGATCCCAGGTAGTTGCATATCTTTTGATTCTCCCAATTTGTCATAGAAATTGCTTGTTACGAGTTTGAATTATGAGATTAACAATCAAAAGTTACTAACTGGTCCTGCCTATTCAGTAAACCAGATTGCAGTATAGTATCATGTCCAAGTTGCCGAAAGAAAGAAATTTGGTAATGACAATATTGCAAAATCCAATTGATTATGGCGGTTGCAGCGAGGTTTCTGGTCTATCCAACTCTAACTTGCGCTACTCAGATGAGTTATGAAGTATGCACTGGACATATGGCCATGGAAATACTTGGTTCCTTGGATGAGGGAGGATCTTTTTTCCCAAGTATGTTTTCCTTGATACTCTGGATGGTATTGGATTGGAATTCCAATTTCTTTTTTAGGTGTTTACTCTTGCTTAGTATTCCTCTCCACCGATACACTCCATTTTCTGTTTTAGGTTGACCAGGTGATGTTTGCTTTTGATTTGTCTTCTTGATTTTTTTTGTATTCTAATAAGCCTAATATTTCATCAGTCACACTTCGTGATCTTGGATTCTTGATGCAGCAAATGCTCGGCCAGTAGGAGGACAAGATATATTATCTCTTATTGACAGATGATGAAACCAAGGAAAACTGGAGATCATTGATAAGCTACAACAGTAAATAAACAAGGTACACATTTATAACATTCCTTAGTGAGCGTTTAGGAGATCTCAACCTATTGTGGCTTCTTAGCTAGACAAGTCCGAGGATGAAGATGAGACTGGTTTACCTAATAGTTCCATGTTTCTGACTAAGTTGTTAATAGTTATATTGATGGAGAGGCAGAGCTTGTGCCCTGGTGTTCTATCTCTGACGAGATCAGTTCTCAAATTCTATTTCAAGGTTCTTGTGCGTCTGCAAGTTTATGGTGTATCTTTTTCTCATGGTTTTGAAAAAATTTACAGCATAGGTGCACATGCACTGAATATGGAATACTTCTCCTACATGAACCGTGCGCTGGAGAGTTTATTGTCTCCGATAGTAATTTTTAATGTAATGTTAGGTAAGATAGTCTAATCTAATTATAGAGTTTATAATCTGAGGCCTCTCCACTCTTACCAGAAGTGCATTATGTTGTGATGTCAAGCCTAACCTTTTGTATTTTACATTTGCACAGGAACTGCTATAATTCAAACGGAAATGTGTGGACCTGCAGACATGATACAGGTTTGTGATTTATCAATTTGATGTGGAACTCTTCAAAATCCAGTGTTCGTCAGCTACTCGTATCAATTTGAATAGATCAGGCAGCATGCATCCTTAAGGTATGATAGTATGTGCATACACTTGAGAATCTGAGATAACATGTGAACTTTTTATAAGAGCTTTATCATGTGAACTTAAAATTAGTGCAGACACCTGCTATAATATCCACTTACGCTAGCTGGCTTTGCATAGAGTGAACTTATTACTTTCGTGATTGAGATATCTTATTATGTGTTGAGGTTTGGTTTATTGATTTTTTATCTTGATTCCCCCTCCTCCAGGCATGCTGTCGGCTATTATCACCTACCAGCATCCTCGCCAAAATGAATGACTGTGAGGGAATATGCAAGGTATGCGGAATTAACTTTAAATTTATTAAACTTCTTTTATTCAATCATATGCCTTGGTTAATCTGTTCCTCTATTTGACTTTTCTTTCTCTTGGAAGGCTGATCTTGAGGAACTGTGTTCCCTATATTTGGATGCAAAGTCTTCAGCTAAGCTTCTTCAGGAGCAGCATGATGAGGCTACCTTCCTCTGCCATTGCTTTTTTCAACCTGGAGAAGGACAGGTTCCAGAAAAGTTTAGGCAGATGAATTTTCAACCTGCAAAACTGCCAAGACAGTCCCAGTCAGTTAGTTATAGCCTTAAGTTGAGGGGGAGTTTTTGTATTAGATAGTATTGGAATTTCTTCCAGTAATGATTGCCCAGGATTTGATATGATTATGTATGTGTTGTAACAATATATTTTTGGTTACTTCTTGACATTGATTGATTTTTAATTATCCCGTTTCAGGCTACAAGTTGGAATTGCCTTGTAAATTTGATTATTAACTGTTATTAATTTTTGCCATGGTTACTGTTGTAACAGTGTTTGCCATCTAAATTAAAAACCTAACCCAATCATAGACTACTTTTGGGGACAATTGCCAAGATACTTGGATTTTGGAGTATTTCAGTCCGCACTCAAGAATTTTATTCTGGGTCGACCGGAACATAATTGTTTTCTTGGAAGCAATCAGTTGGAAGAAAGACTGCCCTTGATGCAATAGTTGTTTTCTTTCCCATGATAACCTATTCAAACAAATAGGCATTCTGGAAACAGATGTTGTAGGTATGAAAAGAGGGACCGGAACAATTATGTAAAGATAGCATACAGGCAATAACAAAGGAAAGATAGCATACAGACAATAACAAAGGATGTCGCAATTCAGTGAACTTTTCAGCTCGTAGCAAAAGCTTACATACTAGACTTTCCAAGTAATACCTACTGTTACAACTAATTATAATTTAAGAAATTCAGTTAAAGCTACTTCTGGAAGGTCTGAAATCCTCACACCCCAATTAGTTTCCGGGACAGCAACTCAAACATAAACAACATAACTTGCATACCGAGGATAAAAAAGGAGGTCGCAATTCAGTGAACTATTCAGCTCATAACAAAAGCTTTCAGTTACATACTAGATCATTGTGTTTTCAACTTTCCGAGTAATACCTACTGTTACAACTAATTATAATTTAAGAAATTCAGTTAAAGCTACTTCTGGAAGGTCTGAAATCCTCACACCCCAATTAGTTTCAAAGACAGCAACTCAAACATAAACAACATATTTTGCTTTCACACCATCCCCCCTTCTTTCACCTTGCCTGCATCTTTAGTAGATCGGGGTCCCTGGATATTTTGTTACGATAACATGATTTTTTTTATTTTACAACCTTAGAAAAAAAAAATAAAAAAATAAAAAATGGAAATAAAAGAAATTGTGAGCTGGTCAGTACCTCTCAATGTGGTTCAGTATTTGAATCCTTGGTCCAAGAGGGATTCCTGCCGATACAAGATGACTGCACAAAATGAAGACACGGTCATCTTCAGCAAACACTAAAAGTACTGGAAAAACAAAGACATAATAAGATATCCTCCAATAATACTTGCCTTTCTTTAAGCAGAGGCATAATATCATCCGTTAACAAGTTTTTCTTGAAGTTATTCTCGTAATTCTGAAGGCCTAGGCTCGACAACATGCATCTTGTTCTGGTATAGCATGTGTCCTCCAGTGGCAGCTGAGAAGAGTTAGATCTAACCTGCATCTACACAAAAAATCAAACCGAATATGAACTGCCTGATTGAAAAAGAATAGTGGCGCATATTAGAAAGTGCTATTTAAAGAATGACCAATAAAGGCATATCCACACTGAATATGATGATGCCCTATGTGATATTCTCGGTAACAAAACGGCTTCCACTGAAAAAGTTGGGGCATTTTTGCGCCTAATTGCTCATACATGTGATGCCTCCTCTTTTACTTGGATATGTGATGACTCTACACCGAGTATGAAGAGCGTATTGAAAAATGGTAACAAACATGTGACTTGAGTAGATTAGACTTGGGAACCAATAGTAATAAACAGTGAGAAAAAATAAATGTTTCAGAATGTGTTTAGCTTTATGTTGCAATTGTTTAGTTTAATGATGGAACTCCTGCCATGGATTCTTATGCTCATCGTCACGTCTTTCAGCACCAAACAAGAAATTTGATGGTGCTGACAAACAACATTTGAGGAGAGAACATTTGTGAGTAGCTTGTGGACTATTCTAACGTTCATGGGATAAGGAGACGTGGAATATATTGAAAGGGAAGACGTGGAACCATGTATGGGAAACAAGCAAGTCTGACAAAGAAAAAAACTGTAGCCGTGCCACAATTAAGAAAATGGAAGATGAAAGTTACCTCATGCACAAGACCTTGACAAACCGCTAAGAGGAGCCCTGTTGCAATTGCCTCTGGGGAAGGAATGTTCCTGACCAGTTGAAACATGTATCCAGAAGTAAAAGCTGCTATCGCTCTGTAAAATGAAATGTTTCATGGACGTGGATCAGTTAGCTGCAGAGATGACAACCCGACTTATATTTCGAGAAAAAGATAGTGGCCCAAGTCAAAGAGCAAAATGTTAATCAAGACATGGATCAGCCATGACTTTAACGGGGAAAAGCATCATGTTCCTGAATCCTAAGTGTATTCTATTCTACATAGAAGGTCTACATGACTCCCTTGTAGAAGCCTTGAAAGTTATATGCTTTAGAAAGAAAAAAAAACATAGATTTTTATTTTTTTCAGCAAACAAACGGAGTTTCATCAATGAGCTTTAATTTTCCTAGCAAAGAAGCAGCAAATAGAAATATGGGAGAGAGGGTGTAGAATTAGGGGTTACCTAGCCGGGGTATCGTCTTTCCCTCCTCTAATTCTTTTCTCAAAACGGAAAAATTACGAAATTGCGCCAAACGGGTTTTGCCCAAGTTCTGTAAAATAGAAAGATTGAATCATTCAGTTATGTATCATAAAATTCAACTCTTTGATCCTAAACTTGGGATGCTGAAGTGTTTGAATATGATAAAAGAAACGAATTCAGTTTAATACAATACATCACCTGAAAAGGAAGAAAATTATTGGCCGCTTCAGACTGAGCAAGGCTTCCAAATACAAGACCGGCAACAGCACCTTGGAAAGCATAAGTTGCAGCAACAAAAACAGTTTCAACAGGTAAAGGTTGTTTACAAACCCAACCTTGGAAACCCTTTTCTAATTCCCCCCATTTTGTTTGAAGCCGAGCTAATACCGACTTAATACTGTTATTATTATTCTTAAGTGACAGAGCCACTGTTCCTGATCCTGATCCTCCTCCCTCCATCACTTACTGGAAACCCTAACTCAATAATACTGATAATAAAACTCTTCTTCTTCTTCTTCCCTAGCTTTAAACCAGACCTTATAATTGAATTTGAGAGAGAGAAAGAGAAAGAGAGAGGGGTTAAGTATTTATTTATCATGGTCATGGACTCATGGGTATGTTGCCACCAACTTTCTGCAAAGCCCAGCCTCAAGCCTACCAAAACAACCAAATCTGCAAATTTTACCCAACCCAAACCGTATTTTGTGGGGTGGACACCCGATCCATCTCTCGACGAATTGGACACAAATGGATTTCTAAAACCGCACTTTTCGAGGTGGGACGCGGATGGAACATCACCCTTCCGTTGGACACAATCTTAAGAATAATATTTACTATATATTATATATATGAAGGTTATTATAAAAAACTGACAGATGATATATATATACAGAGGTTCTCAAAGATATTCCAAAGTTAAAGTATCAATTTGGGATTGGTCGGAAGCCTACATATCGATGAATATTTTAATTTTGGTTGTTGGAAAAATGTTACGCGACTCTTACTATGTTGTAATTGCTTAGATTTCAAAAATATAAATTTTAAAACTAGTTATGTTACTCTTATTAAATATTTACCTATTTACGTTTATTTCTTTTTTTAAAATCCATAAATTTATCAGCCTCAAATTTGTTTACCCGCTCATCTTCGGATGTCAAATCCGACGGATATTGGATCGGACATGGGTGATAATTTCAAATCCTCCGTTTAGATGGATTGAACGCAGGTGATACCAAATACGCATCCACCATCAATTGCTCATCCTTACTGAAAATTTATTAACCATTCCCAATGACATCCCCGGACGGAATCAAATAGCTACTCTCTTTTCCTGCGTTTATGGAGCCATAGTTGCTCATTCATGATCCTAATTCCATCACTATGTCAACTTAAGAAGCCGAGGTTGACTGGGCATAACATCCATGTAGTTTTATTAAGGCAGTGCCAAACAATTATAAGAGCATCTCATAGGGCGTAAAAATTCTACGTGGAGGGTCATATTTAGACCTCCGTTTGTGGGGGGTTATGCGTAGGCTTAATTAAGACTCTTTTTTTTAAAACTCATCTCCAACGGTCAAAGTTGTACCATTAATTTTTATATATAGATAAATATAAAAATAATTTTTATAGGCATAATTATGTATTATACATTATTTTTTATAAATAGAATTGATGACATGGAATTAGTTAGGGGTCATTACGAAGGTGTAGTTAAGACGTTCTTTAACACCTTCATATTTAGAATTTCATCCCTCCTAATTTGTTGGGCCTGACTATTTGAGATGTATTTATACTAAATGGGGATCTAAAATCCTACATGTCATTTAAAAGAAGAAAAAAAATTCACCCTTTATTGGAGATGCTCTAAAGACGCTTTT
The DNA here is from genome assembly GCA_023531105.1 of Papaver atlanticum. NCBI lineage: Eukaryota > Viridiplantae > Streptophyta > Magnoliopsida > Ranunculales > Papaveraceae > Papaver > Papaver atlanticum. The sequence goes on from JAJJMB010016078.1 coordinate 1,035,207, forward strand.
CACAAGCTCTTCTTCCTTTCCATATTCCTACAGCCACTAAGTCCATTTCCCTCTAGACTCTTCCCAAAGACGAAGCCTTTTTTTTATAGAAAAACTTAGGCCAAAACAAGCCTAAGACGAGTACAAACTAGAAGTAGTGGCATATGGGATACCACCACTCCCTGGAATAAAGTTCTTACATGCCATAGCTAAATTAAAAGAGTCCAAATTTTGTAATTTATGGATAATTTTAAGACCTACTAAAACAAAGGAGATAACATTGATCCTACTTTCATTCTCTTCATTAGTTTCTCTTCTAATTCTCTCATGGTAGATGAGGTCAGAATGATAGAGCATAGTGAACCTGACTAAAACTTCCATGGATTCAGCATGAATTTCAATGTTGGTGTGTTGAAATCCCTTGACCCAATCAAAAACTAAGTCTGCTTCTCATGTTGCTCCCCATTCTGCATAGTGTCGTAGATGTCCTCGAGTCCAAATGGTGTTTCCTGCAATATCAAAAGTTATAAGAGTTATGAAGTAAGAAAGGGTTTATGGATTCTGAAAAGTGCAAATTTTTATGATTATTCAAAAGGCCCCTCTTTGGTTGAGATCGAGAGAGTAGTTAGCAACATCATTACTATCTGTCAGGTTATCATATTCTTTATTTTGAAGATCATAATTTAGGATATGGTCTTGCAACTAGTGAACACTAGTATGATTATTCAGATGTTGATGAATACTGATGGTGGTATGTCTGGCATTTAGATTGGTGTGCTTGAATATAAATGCACACCTAACTTTCCGAATGTACCAGCAAGCAGCGACATAAATGTCGCTACTAGAGTGAGAGTTTCCAGAAATGAACCAAGAATTTAACCAGTCCATAAAGATACTGGTGGAATCAAACAATCCATGATTTGGACCAATTAAAAGTGCCAGACAACAGTTGCAACGGGGAAGTTTAGGAACATGTGTGTCCTAGTTTCCTCCCCATTGTTGCATAGCTTGCAGACTGTTTCCTCCTCAATGTAATGCAAGATGCTAGCAGCTTTAGCATTTGTGGGAAGGATTTCATGGGCACATTTTCATAAGAAAATTTGGATTACAGAAGCAATATCCATGCTCCAAAGAGCTTTCCAGTTGCTCGTATGGACATCATTTTTGTAGAAATTATCCATCTTGTCTTTGTAAAGGGATTTGACAGTAAAGTCCCCAGAGTCGGTTAGATTCCACAAGATTTATCCTCTTCTCCTGGATGAGGAATAATATCCAGGATAGCAGTAGCAGGATTGAACTAGTTGTTTATCAGAGGAGCATTCCAATCACCATTATGAAGTAAAGATGTTCTACCATGTTGAGATAAGAGGGACGGTTATTAGGCTTAGGTATTTGAGTAAGAATAGTAAGAATCCAGATAAACTCCCAAATTTTGATGTGCTTTCCATTTCCAATTCTCCAAGAGCTATGATCATGTAAATTGGTGATACCTTTCAAAATGCTTTTCCATATCCAAGAGTCACCATCTTTGGGTTTTAAATCCATGTTGAGAACATTTCTGCTGAAAAAGTATTTTGTATCCATGAGCTGGTACCATAGAGAATCTTTGTCTTTCTCCAATCTCCAACAAATTTTAGTGATCATAGAGATATTAAAGAGTTCCATATTCATGAAACCCAAGCCTCTCAGGTCCTTGGGTTTACAGACAACAGTACAAGCTTTTGGGTAGTACCCTTTGGGATTATCTAAGCTTTTATCCTAGAAGAAATCTCATTGAAGCTTGTTTAGGTATTGACATGTTTGTTTTGGAAGTTCGAAACAATTCATCTGGTAGATTCTTGTAGTGGATGTGACAGAATTAATGAGAACATGTATGTTAAAGCATTGCTCGGTCAAACTCACAAGTGTTTCTATCTCAAGCTTGTTGTCAAATTTAGTTGTCATAACCATATATTGATTTCTAGTCTACAATTAGTTAAGTCTCGGATTATGATAAAAGTGTAGTTGAAAAATGAACATCACGGTAATCATCATTGCGTTTTACCATTTGAAGGCGAAGATCAACCGAAGATTTTGGAGAACTTCTTCAATAAAAGGTAAGTGAAGACTGAACCACCTATTTCTCAAGTTATATACATCTTTTTATTTACGAGAAGATGCCATATAACTAATTAGACTATCATGCATATACAAGAATTTCGAGTCAAGTTTACCTTGGTAATTAGTTCTCAAAATATAATGACTAAGATTAATGAACATTTGTTCATACTCGATGAATCTTGGTTAAGGACAATTTATTGTTCTCAATCAAAATCATGATTCAAGTTTTATCATTCGAAAATAGCATGGAATAATGATATGTGTCATTGATGTTATTCGGGAATGTTTCGAATCGATTTAGAGAGAAATATATAACTACTGTAGATTCGGATATAAGACAGTGTTATCAGTCTTACAAACTAGGAAAATTGTTAGCGGAGTAGCTATTTTTCGACAAGCAGATTTTTGGTACGCATATCATTATGCACATCATGTAAAAATCTGTTAACTCGTGAACTGGATCGGTACGCATACCCGTATGCAAACCAAAAAGGAACTGTGGTCACGGAACCAGTTTAGTATCCATACCGGTACACGTACAAGAAAAATTATGTGTTCCAGAACTCAGTTTGTGTATCCATACCGGTACGCATACCAGAATAGTTATGTGAACTCCGGAACTTGGTTGTGCTTAATAGTATACAAACCGGTACACGTACTGGTTCTGACCTGACTCACGAACGACTATGATATTTGTACTTTGTACATCTACTAACCATGTCGATTATTTTCAAATGCAATAAAATTATTTCTACGAAATAATTAACATTTGATCAAATCTCTAAAAACACTATAGACTTATTTGATCATATGATTGTGACTCAAGGTTAAAGTCTTAAGTGTTTATGAAGATGAATATTAAGCTTATAAGTTCAAATCGGCTAATTTCGGCTAACCACCGTGAACATAGTCTTTATACACGGTTCGGTTACGGTTTCACCTAACCAGAGTGTATATCTTGTTTATGTAAATCATATTCAAAGATTCATCTAACGGTGGATATTGTTTGCTTGGTTCCAAAGCTAAACTTAAACCTAAAGCAACTAATGCTTTGAATGTCTATAAAAGGGAAACTTCAAGCAACTTGGATCTTTGAATCTCGACACTACTTTTCTTGGTGTGTCCTAGTTGCAAAATTAGAATCTTCCTCTTCCTAAAATTCATTTAGGGTTTAGCGACTACAAAGACTTCACTGGGATTCGTGAAGCCAGGTCCAGTTATCTTTTATCTTGATAACTCGAGTATCCTGATCTTGTTCGATTATTGAGTTTCTCACTTGAGCAAGATAGATAGAAATCATCAAAGTTCTCTTCATTTCCGACTTTGTTGATTTTATAAGTTTTATACTTGTGAGGTAAATCATAATCTAGGCTTCACTTCGGGTTGCATAAGTATGGATTTTGAGGTTAGCTAGACTTTGTCTATTGCTATCCATTTCCATCATATTGATCAAACTTTTTGATCGTAAAGGAAATCACATATAGGTTTAATTTGTGGAAGGAAGATTGGTTTAAAGTCTTCAATTGACTTGAAGCAATGGTTTGATCGAAAACGACTACATTTTTAACCATCATCCAACGACTATATCTCCCTTTTACCTATATAAATCTCCTCTTATTCACCAAGTAGCACACACAACTATTACTTATTTTTTATTTTCAAAAAAAAATCATCAAATTTTTCCAATATGTTACTTGTTTTCAGTCTTTTCAATCAAGTTTTTTTTTTTTTTAATTATTATCATTATTATTTTTTCTTTTTTATGGATTTTAATTTGGAAAATGAGGAAACGCATGCAGATGCACTAATTTCTCCAATAATTAAAAACAAATTATTGCAGCAATTGGATTAATTAGATGAAGATTCATACGATGGGAACACGATCACCAACACCATGATACAATTATATACAGGGAAAGTACTCCAGAACCAAGAGAAGTATTGACAAGAATATACACGTGGATATTTCGAAAATAAGGACACCAACAGATGATGCATGATTACTTTATTGACGGACGTGTGTACCCTGCTAAACATTTTCAATGTCGCTTTTGCATTTCCGCAACACCTGGTTACTAGGACTATTAGAGATCTTTATCGTGAAAACCCTAAATTCAACTATCCATTCGATGCACAAAAAGTACGATGATATAGTCCTGAATGAAGGTCACTGCTAACGTATGGATTCTATATTAAGGGTGTCCAACGAATGTCTGTGATGAATTCATGGCAAAAAAAAAAAAACTGCATACAAAAATCTCAACATGTTTTGCGAAACTGTAGTCAACCATTTTGGTCCACATTTCTTACAAAAACCGATGCAAGATAATGTCGAACGGTTACTAAAAGAAAATAAGAAGAGGGGCTTTCCCAGAATGTTGGTTAGCCTTGATTGAATGCATTGGTTGTGGCATGGATGTATTTATGCTTAGAAAGGTAAGTATAAAGGAAGCTACACAAAACCAATTGTTATTCTTGAAGCTACGACTTCTAATGATTGTTAGATATAACATGCTTTTTTTGGACTCTCGGGTTCAAATAATGACATCAATATTTTGCATAAATTGCCTTTGTTTGAAGAACTGAAGTATGAAACTACTCCAACTGCAAATTTCACCGTCAATGGCAATCACGATAACATGGGATATTATCTAGCGGACAAAATTCATCCTGCGTGGTTAAATTTTGTTCAAGCTTACACTGAGACACCCGAACACGAGTAAAACCGTGACTGAAGGTACTTTAACGAGAGATGAGGTATAAGAAAGATGTTGAACGAGCATTTCAAATTTCGAAAAGGAAGTTCTACATTGTTCATGTAAACCAACTGAACTGGTTATGCTCACCTACATGGTAACGGGGAAATACTACGGGGTAACAGTTTTATAAGTTATCCAAATACTGATTTGAGGGGTGATGTTCGACCCCGTCACGGAGCGCCAAAAAAAAGTACAAAAATGGTATAAGAGATAATTCAAATAAATATTTACATTTAAGACTAAGGGATGATCTTACTGCGCAAAATTGAGCTGAATTCGGAAGAATAAATCCTCACAGGGTTTAGTTTTTGTTTTTTTACTTTTTGGTTATTATTTTCAATCACTTTAGTTTTTTAAATGTAATGTAATTTGATTTGTGTAATGAATAATCCTTTCTTGAGAGGAGAATTTTAAACGTAACATTTGAATTAAACAAACATTGAAATACATTAAAATTCAAACTAGGGATTAAATTGAATTTCAAACTACGGAATAAATTGAAATTCAAACTAGTTATTACATCGAAAAGAAAGCGAACTAACTAACTATTACATCCAAATAAAAACTTCAAGATGCTAGCTGAAGAGATGGGTTGCAAGACTTAAATCTGTGCACATATTCTCGGACTTCCATTAGGTTCTTCTCCAAGGGTACTTTCAGTGTGGGATATAGTGGTTGAAAGGATAGAATGGAAATTAGATCAATGGAAGACTAAGTACTTGTCTGAGGCAGGAAAAGTCACTCTAATTAAGACTATCTTATCAAGTCTTCCAGTTTACCATCTCTCTCAACTGCAAATTCAACCATAAGTGGAAAACAAACTGACAAGCATAATGAGAAGATTCTTGTGGGGGTGTTTGGGGTAAAAATGAGAAAGTAGTGTGAAAGCTTAGTCCTATACACAACAAACACATTCCTCAAAAATGAGGTCATTTCCTAACTAATATTTCATTTTCTTTTGTAGACGTCTCTCTCTTATCTCATGATGACACATGTCCCCATGTCTTCCTTATTACCAAACTGACATTTCCTCATTTATAGGCCAACCTTGACTCTTTAGTCAATGTCCTTTTATTCTTTCTTGACTTCCTCCTTTTCTCTTTTACTCTTAGGTACTATACTTGGGCCCAAACCAAATGCCTTTTTTGGACCGGGTCAAGTTCCCAGTTTCCATGTGAACTTGGGTTTACAAATCACGTAATATCTTTCTGGCCCAACTAGTGAATTAGATATCAACGTGGGGCACAAGAGAGAACAAACCGAGATTATGCTGGGTCTCTTTGCATAAAATCTACCGTCCCAAAAAGGCTAGGGGGTTTGGAATAAAAAACCTTAGAAATCTGAACAACTGCATCTAGAGATATTCTAGAAAGAATAAGACAATATGGAAAAGAGTGATGGAAGAAAAAACGGGTTTATCAGAAAAGGCTAGTATTTTACTAGATATGAATATCGCTCAAGGTAAAGGACCCTGAAAGGAATTCTAAAAAGCAATGCCTTAATGAATGATCATTTGAAGATAAAAGTGAAGAGTGAGAATAACCTGTATTTTTGGGATGGTAATATTACCATAAAAGAGTGCTTCCCGAATCTTACATAAGAGACAAATCCAAATAGATTTCAATTGCAGAATGCATAGATCAACATGGAAATTCTTACATCGGCAAAGCTCAGCTCTTCACCCAACCTCTCCCAATCGCAACCTACATCCCTTTTCGTATCATGAATACCACTTTCCATCTTCAATAACCACCTTCTCATCCTAACACCTTCCACGAGCTTATCATGTAGACACATCAAATAATCACCCAAAGGCCAAACTGTAACGCCAATCATAGAAAGAAAACTTAAACTGTCGTCGCCTTCAAGACTCGCGGATAGTGGAATATAGCAAAACCTCTCGGCTGACAAATCGAAGGCCATGACCTTTTTGTCACGGCATAACCAATAAAGGGCACCATGTGCAAAGACACCTATTTGGCTTGCCAACCTATGAAATTCGAAGTTTCCTATGTTTCTCCATTTACTGCCACTACCAAGAGTGTATACCTCCACTTCTAAAGAATTGGAATTTTTTATTAACATATACATTCTGACAACTTTGTACTCCTCAGTTTCGGGGAGTTAACCAAACCCGCAGAACATATATCCGCTGAATAAAATTTTATTAATATGGGCGGGTGGTGTAAGTTTAGGAAGAATGACATACTCTCTGAGGATGGGGTTACTAATAACAATAGTATCAAGGTGATTGAAAAAACAGATCAACCCATTGCAAGAACCAACAATGGTATAATTAGACGTCTCTTGAGGGAGCACATCGATCTTGCTAATGATGTTATTGTTCTTACCATAATCAAAATAATAAAATTGGTTGGGTGTAGGAAGGAAACTTAGCTGAACGCAAGATATAAGAAAACCCAAATTACCAGAGTCAATAAGATGATTGAGGTGAATCTTGTAGAATGATGGATGAGAAATAAGTTTTTTCCAAGCTTTAGACACTAATTTACAGTCAAGAACTGATTCAGCAGGTAAACGACATAATATGTCTAACGTGGTTTCCTCGGGGAGATTCCTGAAATACTTCATTAAAAATCTAGGGTTTGAACAGATGGGTTTTTTTTTTTTTTTGAATCAACAAGAGGATTTTTTTTTTCTGCCGTTGTGTAGATGACACATGAAGGGTTTTCAACGCGCATCTTCTATAAATATACTACACCGAATCAAGTCGTTTGCGAATGCATTTACCATCGTTTCATGAACCGTTATTAATGTGTTTTTTAAGTGTGTCTGACTTATCTAACACGACTTAGTTTTAACCGAGGAGGCGACTTCGCCCAGCGGGAATCTCGAAACATTTTATTCTTTTGTCTAACGGTTTAACGCCATGCTAGAAAAAGTGTCGACGATTCAATAGTGACATAGTAAGTCCCCAAACTATAATTTTAGCCCTTGGTATATAAGTGTATTAAAAATTTGTCCCCCTAAAATTTTCATTAAGAGTTTAATAGAAGTGTAAGTTTGTAGTTTGGAGTTTGGAGTTGACTTGTAGATTTAAAGGATTCACACGGTTTCTACACCGCTGTCACTGCAATACGTTTATCACGAAAATCTTCTCTTTCTACTTTTTTTTTGATGGACTTCTCTTTCTACTAATAGCCTTCAAAAGCTTACACCAGTTTTATTCGAAGACACCGCTTACCTGTCAAAACTGGATTCGCTTGTTCTTTAAAAAAGGGCCCCCTATTTTTCCTAGTGGGGTGGGGAGAGGGGAAATCAACGGTGCATTTAATTTCCACCTAGTGGTGTAAAAAAGTGGGGGCAAAATCCGGGGTCTCCCTATTTGAAACCAAACCCTTCACCTAAAAATCCGGGTTCTCCTTACTATAATCCTTTATTAGTATAAGGCTTTAAATGCAGAGTAATTATAATCAATGGTTCTAGACGTACAACATTCCAATGTGAGGGGGTTGTTTTAGCGAAAATGATTTACATCCCGCGGGTTATACCGATATCTCACAAGGGGGTAGGACCCACACTAAACCCACCTCCTACAAATCCGCCGAGTCACTAGGTCTCTGCTTCTTTGTCTCTTACGGGACAACCCGCGGGATTGGGCCCGCGGGATGTCTATCACTTCCGGTTGTTTTCGTGTTGTTTTTTTGGTTGTTTGTTTAGAACCATTGAATATTGTATGTCTAGAATTTTAACAATGGTTCTAGACATACAGAGATAAAAAGGGGTGGTTCAGATTTGGGACAACACGTAGCACAATCTAAATAATTAAGAGGGGATTCATTTTAGCATTTGGATTGGTAATCGGGTGGAGAAGGGAATGATCAATGGTCAGAATTTGTCCCAAATCTGGCCCATATTACTTGCCCCAGCCCAAGAATTTTAAACGTAAGAATTTTAAATGTTTGGAAACTGCAAGAAGTTTAACCATATTTTCCTCTCACTCGTGTAATGTTTGGGATACAACAACTACTCGAGTTAATCTCCAAGAAATTCTTTACATTCAATTTAATTGAATTAAATTTCTACACCGCAACACGTTAATCATATCTAATCTTTTTCTGTATTTTCAACCAGCCTGTAAAAATATACACCGAGTTTCTACACCAAATACTTCAGTTCAACTTCAACCATCACCAGCGTGGGACATACAGTTTCCAAATTTATTTTGGAGTGTTATCGGGTTCGGATCCTCTGTGACCGATATTTTCCTGTCCTCTATCCCATCCAATCAAAGAGCGCCACGTGGGACCAATTTCTTAATTCAGATAAATACCTTGTTTAGATTTATCGGTAGCTCTCACAGTTTTCTTTTGTGGGTCCCGTGGGCCCGCGGAGGACAGCAGGGGGCCCGGGTGTCTGTGAGAGCTTTATGGCAGATTTTTTTTTTTTTGCACGCTTTTATTGTCTGTGAAGAATTTTTGTAGATTTAGATTTTAGAGGAGTAAAAATAGGAATTTAATATTATTTTTAAAACCAATCAAATTCAAGGTTTTATAACCACTATCTGTATACCTTGCACTCGAATTATGTTCTTGGTCCTCCTTACCTATAGAACTCTCTTCTCCTTCCGCATAATAAAATAAAATGAAAAACAAAGTTAGCATGAAGCAATTTAAAGATTAAACATCTCAACTATCTTGAAAGCTTTAAATCACGTTCCTGATCTCATAGAAGCGGACGATGTAATGGAGATAATGGAGAATTCCAATACTTCAAGATATTATGAAAGACTTTCAGGAAACCATAAAGAATGCGGCTTCGATAAGTTTCTTTGGAAAGGAAATATTCCAAACAAGGTGAGCATTATCATTTGGACTACTTTCCATGATTCGCTCCGTACCAGGGATATGCTTTGTCATCGGAGTGTAAGCATTGATAGCGAGCAGTGTGTTTTGTGCAACGATGATAGGGAGTCAGCAAATCACATGTTCATCCACTGTAAGTACTCTTTTGATATTTGGAGATATTTCATTAAAGCTTTCAAGATAGCTTGGCCAATGCCATGCACTTCCTTAAACTGTTCGAAGCGTGGTCTGTGTTGCAAGGAAAAGGCAAGGATGTTTGGCAAATCTTGCATTCTGCGGTTTGTTAGAACTTATGGAAGGAATGGAATGGAAGAGTTTTTGGAGGTCGTCACAAGAGTGTGCAAGAAAACATTGACTTAGTTAAGCAATTGGTAGTCTTATGGTCTTGCGACAACGATACTTTTAAGTATGTTGATCCTAGTTTAATTTGGAGTAATTGGGACACTCTAATGTGTATGTAGCCTTCTCTGTACGTAACAACCTTGGTTTGATCCTTGGTTTTTCTTTTTTCTTATTAATATATCCTTTTATTCAAAGAAAAAAAAAGCATGAGCATCAAAGAATGTTTGATTGACGTTTGGTACAAATATAACGCAACAAGGTAGAAAGAAGAAAACCGAAAGTTGAGGCTACACAGTAAAAAAACGTCCAAAAAATAGACCCGCTCTTATAATCTTCCGCTTTATAAAGTACATCACATGCATATTATAAATCCAGAACTAATTTAATTAGGTTAACTTGAATGAAGATGTTGTTTATCACAAGGTTTGAAAAACGAGTCACGGCTCAGGTCACGGGCTCTAGGCGTGACCATTATAACGTGTTTTGACATGTGTGAGCACGTTTTGGGCAAAAAAACGTGTTATATAGTAAAAAAAAGCGTTTTTTGGACGTTTTTTAAAAATAACGGGCGTTATAACGGTTAAATAGAAAATAAAAATAAATTATGATCTGAAATTCCTATGTAACGGTTATAACGTGTGTGAAAACGTTTTAACGAGTCTAAAAAACGTTGTTACTAAGTTTTTTTTATTTTTTAATACTCCCTCCGTCCCTAAATAGATGACCTATTAATTTTTAAATTTTGTCCCACTAATAGCTGACCTATATCATTAAAAAAAAGGATATTTCTAATACTACTATTTTAATTGATTATTGTTAGTATAAGGAATACGATAATTCGATAGTCATGTTTATATTCCCTACATAGGTGTTTTAAAATGCTTTTCACTATACAAATTACGAAAGTTTGATAAAATTCGTGACAGTCAATTATAGACACTAAAATTTCGTCGGCAGCAATTATGTAATACATGCATAAGTAATGTAAAAAAAGAAACAATCATCAATCCAATTTAAGAGAGTGCATAACCTAGATAGGTAGACTTGTCCCTTTATTAAATTACAGAATTTCCATCAAATGCCAAGAAGTAGGCAGGGTTTTTTTAACTCGTCTATAGGGTACTAATTTCTAAAAGTCAATCATTGAATGCTTAAAAAACTCAGTAAACTAGGCATTGCATGGTGAGTTAGGTAGAGTCAATCAACCCATTAATAGATTCGATCTAAAATTCCACTACATATCAGATGATATGATTATTACGTTCAAGACTCCCAAGTCATGTACCCCTACTTCCACTGTATGATGATGCATTTATAGTTTTTTTTATCTCATATGATTCTCGTTACACTACCGATCACTCTGACCATGGTGTCCAACATATGAACGAATGATATAATTCTAATATTGATAACAATAATGAAGTAGCGAACAATGATGATGAAAATGAAGAAGGTTATGATGATGATAATGGAGGCTATTATGATGATGATAGCTATGCGAACGAAGACAGCCAGTATCCCCACGACGATGACTATAATGCGGAAAGGAACCGTCGAGAAAATGAAAAATACATGAATAAATTGAAAAAGGGTGGTGGTCGTAGTTGGTTCGCTTAAGTTTTTAAATGATGAACACTAGTTTAATAATCTCATTTTTTTAAAATTTGAAAATTTTAATCATGTAGTTTACTTCCCCTGTATTATTTTAAAATTTTAATTCTAAGTTTTAAGCTTTCAATTCAGTGAAAGAAAGAAAAACTCAAAAAAAATAATAGTAAGAAAGTTATTTACACGATTATAACGTGCGTGATAACGGGAAAACAGTTTTAAAAAACGCACGTTAAAATGTTATTTAGAAGGAAAAAAACTTCAAACTAATTTTAGAAAAACGGTTATAACGTGTGTGAAAACTGAAAAACGGTCCTAAAAAACTGACGTTATTTCCTATTTATCGGCATTATAAAGGAACTGTGTTCAGGGACCCTCATGGCCACGGTATATGGGTGTGACCATTTTAACGGCCGTTTTTTCAGTAAAAATGGGTGTTTTTCAAACCTTGGTTTATCAGAACTATATCAACAGTGTACTAATTAACCGCTACTGTGAAAGTTTATGTTAATAGTTTTTCCGAGAAAAGAAAAACCAAAACAAAAATTAAAATTAAAGGCATTGCATCCCATTAAGTAACTAGACGAAGTGTGATTATCAAAAAAAGATGATGAATTAAAAACCTAATAGTGAGCGCTATATACGGAGGTTTTTTTTATAAAATATTAATTTGGAAATAATATTGATTTCCAATATTTTTTATAAATTTAATAAACGATATATTTATACTCATAAACGATATATTTATCCAAATTAAATAAAAATTGATTTCACATGGCGTTCCGTGATTGGATGGGACAGAGGACAGGGAAATAACGGTCACCGAGGATCTAGACCCGCGTTATCGACCCTCCTCCAGCCGGGACAGCAGGGACCTGCCCAATCTCCGGACACGATTGTCAATAATGTTATCCTGTTCAATTCGACTCCCAAAAATGTTTATCACACGTCTCTGCCACGTCATGTAACATGTCAGAATTGGAAAAAAGCAACCACCCACTTACCAGATGGAGATTATCACATCAGTTCTTAACCTTCTAGAACTTATACTATCACGTCCCGTTCTGGGCTGGTTAAGCTCGTGCTATCATGACCCAATTTACACCTCTACCGGGATGAATGACTCAATACACTAACTATAATCTCCGCTTGCTCTATTACTCTTCTTGTGCGAGCAAAAACTAATGTTGCTTGACTTATAACCGTCATGTCAGAGTCCTTCATAGAGTTTTCCGTTTTAAATTGGGAACGATCTTGTTGCAAATACCCTAAGTTTAAATATCTTGTGGTGCATTTTCTTCATATCGTTCCACGTCTTTTTTTTTAGTCAATTTCTAAAACTGCATAGCAAAAACAATTTGGCCGGTCAATAGGAAAAAAATCATTCACAAAGAGGTACTTAAGTGGGTACCTCAACCTAATAAATACAACCAACAAAAAAAAAAAAAAGGAAACCGAGTTTGGAATTGATCACCAAAAGCAAAAAACAAAGAACAAATAGCCAAGTAAGAATATTGAAAATAAATAATACCAAAAGTCTCGTATCCAACTCAAAACGGCCGATAGAAATACGAGTCCCATAAAGCTATACCATGTTAGCCGTCAAACCCAACAATTTAGTGTTTTACTCTGCCCAAAAATAACTTGAATTTGTTCTTTCCAAGTTTCTCTTTTTGTGATTGAAGATTCTAGAATTCCTTTTTTTCCAAATGCACTACCATATTGCAACAGGTAAGTTGTTCCAAATACAGTCAAGTCTTTCATCACCCCAATCATCACTTGAGTTTATACATGAAAACATTTCATTGATTCTTTCGATCTCACGGGGGATTCTCACTTATAGATCTCCAGTTACAATTTACCTTTGAAATCGGATTTACCAATTGAACCATAATATGCATTACCATCTTTTTGACTAATTGTAATCTTTGCTTCCCAGCATTGCTCTTTTAGAGCATCGTGTCAGAATCCACACTGGAGTTTCAAATTGCATAATAGTTGTAGTAAAAACCCTTAGTTTAAATCATAGCTTTAAAAATGTCGATTCCCGTTTATTATTATTATTAGGAATCTAGAAAACAACGTAGACTGATATATCTTTGATTCTTTCGATCTCATGGGGGATTCTCACTTTTTGATCTCAAGTTAAATTTTACGTTTGAACTCTAAATCTACACATTGTTGAACCATAAATTGCTACCTATATTTACCACTAATTGAGATCTTTGGTTGCTCACTCACTCTTCCCAGTTCCAATTATCATAAAAACATGATGAGAGACCCCTCTTTTATGCCCAAAACTTGACACTGCTTACATGTCAAGTTTCAATTAGACCATTATGGGACCCTTTTTGTTGAGATTATTAGACCCACATGGCATGGGTTTCTAAGATCCTGCCGCTTATAATTTTCTTTCTATCGCAGTGGGATTGTGGGAGACACATTCCTATCCATCAACGTAATGTTAAACTGCGTTTCAACACAAACGTGATTTTTTAAAAGTCTGTCCAAGTTAAACGAGTTTTATAAAACCGTTTGATGTGAACTACGGGGATAGGCGAAGCCGAACTATACCAATTCAAAAATCCTAAGCCACTAGTTGAGGCGATGTCACGTCACATAAAACCAAGAAAATGATAGGTGGATGGTTTTCGGGTCCACCGGAGCGTAGCATAAATTCTAGTTACATTTTAAGAAAGTGAAATAATTAAATAAGTTTTAAACTGAAAGTAGTGAAAAAAATCCTGGAAGTAGTAAAATAATCATGACATCATTTGAATAAAACGGTATGAAAATGAGGAGAACTATAAGTTGACCAAAATGTTCCCCTGAAACCTCAAACCGATTGACGGCTACCCTGCAAACGGATTGCTATTTTGTCAAAAAGCGCAACGCCTATTTACTGGTATGTTACAACCCCAAACAAGGTAGAAAACTATTAAAAAAAGTAAAAAGAACACAAACTATGTCCCCTATTTTTCGTCCAGGATCCTGATGCCTGACCCAAAACAACTACAAAAGATTTTGAACGCAAACAATAGGAAGAACGCAAACAATAGAAAGAGAAAAGAAACTAACCAAAACATGACACTTTTTATGGTTTCCCCCCTGATATCAATGAATTAGCTGACAATTTTCAATAAGCGTTAGTTCACTATCACTGCGTGTCTTACGGGAAATCAAATTGGAGGTGCTGAACTCCTGGTTCTCAAAGCTTCGCAACGAAGTTCATCAACGAACTCCCATGTTTCCCAGGTTTCATCTTCTGGTTGAAGATATATGGGTTGGAAATCTGATTCCGATGGCATTTCTTGAATTTGTTCTACATGTAACTGCGATAAAGCAGGAAGCCTGATCATAGGAGGATCATCATCCTCTATTTCAATCACTTCCACTTGGCAATCGCTGAATTGTTCTTGTCCAAAAATCTGGCTACTATTAGACCCATGGCCAGGGTTTGAGGAAGTGGAACCCAACGGCATGAATTTGTACTGAGATGTCAAATTTAGCTCAGTATTGGACTTTTTATGGGTTACATGTAATGTAACAGGTTATTGTTTACTAGTGTCCCAATTAGTTAGGAACATCGTGTTTGGGTTCTTCTCGTGATTCATGCAAAAGTTGTTAGGAGAATTGAATGATAGACCTGCTACTTTTGAAGACTGTTTGTACGAGGCGTTCAACCCCATCGTCGTAGGGTAATGGTATGAGACTTGAACTGGTACAAAACTAGCAAAGCTACTTAGAGACAAGTAACTTCCCATTATGTGTTGTTGCACAAAAAAAGGATGACTTCTTAAACACCATGGACTCCCACGTACTATTTCTGGTAGTTTTCCGGGGTTCGGTAGGAGAATAACAAAGATATTTTCTCCTTTATCCTTGGGAAGGCGCATAGTAGCAGGAGCTACACTCAGCTGCCAAAGATCTTTCGCATGAGTACTGATGTCGAGAGTGTTCACACAACAAGGATCAAAGATCAACCCGGCTAAATATACTTCTTTGTCATCCATCATTGTAAACTCAGGATGAAATGGTTCGAAAGTTGGTTGAATCGTCATATCTGATGTAGAATGCATACCCCTTATAGATCAAATTCGCTGATGTAGAATGTTATCTGTTGCAGGCTTCGATCAACATGCTTTGATCTGTTTAGAGTTGGGTTTTCTAGCAGTGGCTAGATACATTGGTCTGCAACATTTTTTGTTTTGATGCAGAAGTTCTGCGTCTTTTTGCTAGTTTCATTCTCAGTTTGTTGAGAGTTGTCAACTGTCAACTGGCTAGATACATAACCTTCTCCTTCGAAAAATTCACTGATTCAGACATGCCCCTTATAGATTAGATTCACATCTTCGGAAAGGAAGGAAAGAAAGTATATAACTTAAATTAGTACCGTTTTGCAAGATCATAAAAAGCAATGTATGAGTTTCCACTTTGTTGCAGCAGCCCTTGGTTCGTTTTGTATAACTGTCAGCGAACTACCAATACTTTTAAAATGAGTTTCGTAAAGATCAAAGAATTAGAGGTAAGACTTTATATAACTTGGAGATAACTCCCCGTCTCGTTCGGTCACATCGAAGCTCTACATTAATATAGGTACGCAACAATAATATCAAGTTAAGGCGATGGAAGGGTAGTAAATGATTTGGTGAAGTACTAATATATTTGAAATTTACTATTATGTTTGAAATGTCGCAGTTAAGTGAGTGATTAATGTAGGTAATACCATGAGAGTGGACAACCTTCTTCTGCTTACTCACCCGCGAAAAACGTCTGTTTTGGGTTTATAATTTTTTGGCTTATTAATGGGCCTATAAACAACGGGTATGTATATTTTTCGCTATGTAAAGTATGTTTGAAGCGGAAACATGCAACTTGCACTGCTGATTGCGTTACCAGTTTTTACAAATTGTGACAGTCATTTTCATGTACATGAAGAAAATGATTTTGGGTCAGCATTTATGATGTCGCCTGTTTTAAAGAATGGACCAACCAAAGTATGCCATCTTCTGCGTCAAATAGATTAGATTCACTTCTTCGGGAAAGAAATAGTAACTGTCATAGAATTACTACCGGTTTCCTTTGGTGTAGTCATAAAGTTAAAAGAGAAAGAGAGGTAAGAGAACCTGGAGTTAACTCGCAGTCACGTTAGGTCACATCTTAGCTCTATAGGTAATAATAACGATGAGGCTTAGGTGTACACTGTAGACAATGTAAGGGTATTAAAAGTCAAATATATGCAATTAATTATAATTATTTTTGCAGTTAATAGATATGGTTAGACCAGTATTTGTAATAACTAGGCTTTAAAAGTTGGGGGATTCTATCATTTGCATCTCCAGAATTAGGCGAATTAAGTTTTTCATCAGTAAATTACACGGATTGGGAAAATGTTCTCTAGGAAGTAAAATATTAAAGATCTACCAGTAATTTTTTGTATGTGTTTCCACTTTTCGAAACTGAAAACGCTAAAGCTGGAACAAAAGAAAAGGAAAAAAAAAATGGTTCTAGTATCCTATAGGTTGTGCTGCAGACTTGCAGTGAACCACTTCTAGTTTTCTCCAGTTTCCTTTGGTATTGTTGTCCCAGCTGTAGGCGTTAAAAGAAGTGATAAGTACGAGAAGGTTGTCCCATTCGTACTGAACGGGATAATAACTCTCCAACTTTCCTGGATAATAACTCTCCAACTTGCACAGCAGTCCCGTTCGATTACATCGAAAATCTATATAATTTCAGTAATATTAAAAGTAATTGGAGAGTTATTAGCCAGGAAAGCTATGGGTGGACCAAAATTGGTGAGAGTGACACATTTTTGGAAAATGCTAAACGCGGGATAAATGGGATATTGTGTGTTAGGGTTCAAAAATCTTTTCTTCGAACACGTCATCTGAAAAAATGAACCATAAATAACTATGGTGCATATGTAACATGCCTGTTGTAAGACTTTCATGTTTGACTTCTTTTTAACATAACCTTTTCACTTTCGAAAAAACTTATACATACCGCAATCCGTTTTCAGAGAGAAACGGCATAGGTATATGCAATCTGGATGTGCTTTGGGTTAAAAGTACTTTGAATTTTTTTTTACCTCACACAAAATAATTACAACCTAAATCTGCCTGAAATTTGTTATCACATCCAATTTTTTCTCTGATCGATAAAGAAAGGATTAGAGTTAGTTATCACATCTATATTAATATTAACTTTTTCAATTCCATAAAAGAAAAAAAAAATTAACACATCCATATATTTATCGATACGAAGGAACGTGTATGAACGACAACTTTCATATTTAGTATACTATATAATAAGAACAAAAAAGAAAAATCATGCATTAAAAGTTTCCTGGATATCACTTCCGTAAACCCCTAAACCTAAACCCAAATTATGTAGTATTTCTTCTTCTCCTTGTGCTACAGCCTCGACCACCTGATACCTCTCTTTTTTGCCCTCCCTCCCAGTGCTACATTTCATCTCCTTGAAATTCTTGAGATGTGATAGTTTTTTTTTCCTTCTTTTTTACAAGTTAACAAACATGGGTTGCTGTAAAGTTGTAATTTCATTTCATATGATCAGACTTCTATTTGAATAATATGTTCACATTTTTGCAAATGTCATGGGTAAGTTACCAATTTGCCCTCAAAGAAATGTTTCCATAGCTCTCAATTTATTTTGGGAATGTGTAAATCCGAAAAATAAAAAATGAACACAACTAGAGATGTTTAAAACGACGAGATACCCATTTGAATATCATCCTTCGAATTGCATTCATTTTTTGTAGGAATTTAGAGTCTTATAACAGCAAAATATCATCAAAATATTACACTTTAAATTCATGGTTGTTTGGGTTTTGCGGAGAAAATAACGCAAATCTGCAAATCTTGTCTGAACTTGTCCAACAGAGTGTCCATAGATCCGACCTCTAATAATAATACTAAAATCAAATTTTCCAGCTTGTCGCTTGGTTACCTTCTACCGACGTCTCCACCGCTGTGTATTGAACTTATTTTTGGATTTCTAATAAAATGCCCTGAGCTGAGCGGCTCCTTGTTAATAACAACAAGATTGCTCCGCACGTGCACATGCACGTGCAAGCTAGAAATGAAGCCCATTGTTATAAGAGGGACTGGGATGTTAATATTTAAAATACTCAAACTACTAATATACCCTGACTTTTATGTGTAACACATTACTCATGTGGTCATGACAGAAGGGTAGTTCAGAAAATTGAAATTCTTTTCTATGCACGTGCCTTTCCCTTGTGCTGCTTGCGTCTAAATATTTTTCACCTGTTTATGGAACTCCCAGTGTTGTTTCTTTAGACTCTATTCTACTGATTCTTATTTGTACTTTTACCATTTTATCCTCGTTTAATTTGAATGATATTTTTGAGGAAGTTATAAAACTAAGGGAAAAGTTGGATTTCCAAAATTTGCAGCTTCATTCACTGTTCATGAACAGTGCCTAAGGGGAGTTCCCTTTATAATAATAATAGATAATATAAAAGACAATAGTCTATAGTCATGAGACGAACCAAATCCAGTTTGACACAATGGTAACATGCTATATTACTTTTCGGTTTTACAACGTGTGACACAATGGTAACAAACTACAATTTTAATGGCCATCGATATAAAAATAATTCAGACCAAACGTGACATTTTTTCAGTTGACAACTTGAACAATGTCAACGAACCATCTTACCTTTTTCAATTCGCATTAATCCACTCTTACTGCTCTCGTCTGTTCAGGAAGAGAAAAGGACTTCTGGTTCGGCCAAAAACTCAAAATGATATGCTAAAATCCAGGTTCTAGATGTTCGGGAATAGAAATTCATCAATGTATGTAGGCGACGCAAATTAAGTTTCGTTTTCCGGTATAAGGCACTTCCATCTATTCGGGGTACATGTCACCCCTTCGTTTAGAATCTCTTCCACACGTGACTGCGACAAACCAGGAAGCTTGAAAACAGAAGGATAATCATTCTCTACTACAACCATACCCACCTGAGAATCGCTGAAAATCTCATGGATTAATTCTTTTGGAGAAGGGTAAGAAATGTTGGCCGCTTGAAACACTTCCGTAGCTCCCAAAAGTTCTTCTAGCGTATTTTCGCCGGCACCAAAGTTAAGATCTTTAATAGTTTGTCCCAAAATCTGACTGCTAACAGAGTTGTGATCAGGGTTCGAGGAAGTAGAGCACAATGGTATGTTCTCCATACACCGTTCACAGGGCTCATCAACACTACTAATAGTTCGTATGAAGTTGTAGTGAAGTATCATTCTAAGATTCTTATTAGATTCATTGGTTATTTCTAAAGTAACAGGTAACTGGTCACTAGGATCCCAATCAGTTTCGAAAGTCGAGTTTGGATGCTAATTGTGATCCAAGCGAAAGTTAGTTACAGAACTGAATATCGACTTTGCAGCTACATTTGTGTCGCTGAACATGGTAGAAATATGTGTCCCGGGGTAATGGTATGAGACTTCAACAGGAAGAACGCTAGGAAAGATGCTTCGAGACGGGTTACATCCCCATTTGTGCTGCCAATGTTGCACAAGAAAAAGACGACCTCTAAATTACCATGGACTCCCACGAACTATTTCTGATAGTTTTTCTTTGTCTGGAAGGTGAATAATGAAGATATTTTCGTCTCCAATCTTGCGCAGGCGCTTAGTTTCAAGAGCTAAACTCATCTTCCAATGATCTTTTGCATGGATACTGATGTCGAGAGTGTTTACATTAGATGTATAAAAGATCAGTCTAGCCAAATAGACTTCTCCCTCATTCATCTCTTTAAAGACAGGGTGTAATGGTTTGAAACATGGTTGAACCGATATTTCGGAATGCATGGCTCTAATGCACCGCTTCAGAAAAGGAAAAGAAGTATATAACTTAAAATGGAACTGCTATGATCAGAGAAAGCTATGTTTGTGTTCGACGTTTTTGTTTCTGGTTTGTTCCAACAGGTTTTAAATAAGTTCATATATAATATATTGATGGCATAAATTTAAAGAGAACCTGTAGATAGGTCCCCGTCTTGTTCGGTCACATCAAACACAAATATCGGTACGTAACAATTAACAATAAGGGAGGGCGTTGGAATGGTATTAAATTGAATTACTTGGGTAGTTAATTGATGATGATTTTGGAAGAACCATCTTTTTGTCACATCTCTTTGGCGTGTTATCTCTTTCTTTTTCTTTCTCAACTATATGTCGATAAAATTTTATAGGTGTCGAGCCAGGTTTTGAGTCTTATAGGTAATAATGTACCCCCGGTGTTGGGGAAAGCAACAAATGACCTAAAAATAGGGTGAAACACTCGAGCAATTTATCAGGGATGCGTTCTCACAAATCGTAACAACGAGCAAAAATCGCTTGCACCATAGACAAATTGCAAAACTGCTCCTTACAGCGAGATAGGGCCAAAAAGACTAAAGTGCACATCTCCTTAAGATTCTTTGTACATTTTTTTCTCTCTAATGAAATCAAGAGAACTACCCCCGTCTCTTGTAACAATTGGAGAAAGAAACAAAGAGAATGTTGAATAAAGATCAAGGTTTGCGATTGATTTTGCTAATGGAGAAATGGGAACTCTTAATATTCAATCTCTTACTAAACTGTTACATTCTCTTACTTTTACTTGGTCTATAAAAGACAGTTAAATATAAAAGCTTATACTTCAATTACATTAGTTCCATAAAACTATTAATTTCTTTTCCAAGCCGCTTGCACATACTTTGCAATCCGTTTTTCAAAGCTTAACATGACATTATTCAGCATATATATACCGAAGTACATATACTGTGTTCAGAATGAGAACATCACCGAAGCTTCTACGGAGACCCAGGTTTTTTACCCCACCTTTTGACCCCCCCTATGTGTCATCTCTATCAACCATAGAACCAGGGAGTCCGCTAATTAAACAAGATAAGTAATTACACAGTGAACATTAGCAATTGATGGACGTATAAGTTGCCATCGGGATTGGAGGCGATGCTTATGGTGTTTTAATCCTGGAATAACAAATGTCACCTGTGCCTTGATTAGTCCAGTCAATTTCATGAAAAACACCAAATAAAGGAAAATCTTTAACCCATAAGACATTTTTCTCGGCTGTCAACTGCATTGGCATTGGATAATTCTTCATCCTATCATATGGGCCACGCATTTCAAAGTAAAAGCTATAAAAACGATGACTATATTCTTCGTGATAACAGACATGGAGATCTTCATCATTGATTCCTAAAATTTCACAAACTGAATCTTTCAGAGTCGTAATCGGAGGATCAAAATCTTCATCTGTAAACTTCCCCAACAAACGATATTGATACACACTTTGCCAATCAGTTGAATAAAGCTTGTAGTATAGATCTCTATCGACAATAATTAGTTCGTCGGCCATTGTTGCTGAAGCTGTAATAAAAAAAAGGAAAACATCATCAATGTCCGCAACATTCACGATAGATATTGAAGAAACCATTATTATTTTTATTTTATCCCCTTATTTACCGATCAAAAAAAAAAACCCATAATTTTTTCGACTATATTTAATAATACATGGGAGAACAACACAGACATATCAATTATCAAACCAACGTTGTTCCCCGAGAGATAGATAATGCTTCTGGTTACGCTTGGAAAACTAACTCGGATTCTTGTCGTAGTTAGATAGATACTCCACACATTCAACGATACAAGGTAAACTCTTATCAATGCTATTCTTCTCGGAGTTATATAGTGAAAACACAGGGCCCCATTCCTAGATTTTTTAAAGATATAAATTCCACGTTATGGGTACTAACTAGTGTGTATAGGCGAGTAGAGAAAATAAAAATGTTGCCACCTCCGAAAAGCATTTACGATAACAACACTAACTATCTCTGTCACTCTCACCGGTCACCCTCTTTCTCCTTAACTCCATAGAGCATTAGGTCCTTATAGGGTTCAATCCGTGAGGTCTAGGCGTCTAGCATTATCTCTACGACTACCGCATACCAACTGTACAACATGCTTTAAATAAACGCAATTGGGTCGGATTGCCACAAGCTTGATGATTATCCATACACAATAAATCCTTTATTTTCCACTAAGAAGATGTAGACATCAGATATATTGTTTATGGATTGCCGACTTAACAACGGTATCAGTTAAAAATCAAGGGATCTAGTTAAATCCTGGTCACCTGTTAAGATCCAAAAATCCAATCATTTCTCAAGAGTTTTTTATAAAATAATATAGGAACATGTGACCAGGGTTTAACTAGATCCCTTGATTTTTTTTTAACTCAAGGGATAAGGTTGGAAAGCATGAAAGCGTTTGGGAATATCATCCGCAAACGGATTGCGTATATCCACACCAACGGATAACAGGTATTTTAATAGCATCATAACTATATGTGGCTCATGTTAGAAGATATTTAGAAATCCCACGTTAGACACAGTGATCGGCAAAATTCAAAATCATCATGAGACGGTCACGTTTGTGTATATCAATAAAATAATTTTTATATACTATATCACATAAATTAATCACGCTAATACATGAAAAACTCAATGTTATGCCGATAGGTTAGCTAAATATAGAAAAAATTATACTAATTTTCTTGACAAATTAGATTACCCAATGAATGAATTCTATATTTCTACACGACACAGTATCCGACGGACCCACACAGTCCTGTGGCCGACGTGAATCTGACTCGACATAGAACTGACGTAAATGCTTTAGAGCATCTCCAATAAGACATTCAAAATATAAGGCCACATAGGAATTTAGAGGTTGACATCCTCAAAGTCATCCTCTAGTTTTAGAGGTTCTCTTAAAGGATTGGAACATCCTACTCATCATTATGTATGGTTATAATTAGATATATATAATTTAGATCAATGGTTTAAAAAGTTCAAAACTAAAGAAATATAGTTTGTGATCGGAGATGTTTTTCTTTATCTCCTCAAATTAAGGAATATTTGGTTTTTCTTTACATCAGAAAAAAAAACTTCCACAAAAGATGCTCACCATCTCGGAAGTGATAGACATTCTGCGGGCCCAATCCGGAGGGTTGTCCCACAAGAGAGAAAGATGGAGGAGACCTAGTGACCCGGCGGATTTGGAGGGGGGTGGTTTTAGTGTGGGTCCCACCCCTTGTTTCACATCGGTACTGTAGCGCCCCCAAAGCTAGCAGCTGACTAAACCAATAGATTAACTAAATAACGAGGCACTAAGGATCCAAATCATATACTTAAGCATTCAATTAAGAAATTTACTACAAAACTTAACCCAATATCTAGCCCCGTTCTGAAATATATAAATACAAGAAATCCTCTCAAATGATACATGTACAATAGTCATTTGGTTTACAAATAAAGTATACAACATAATAAACATATCCGAAGTCAACCAACTAACGGACTCAACTCCTCGAAGCTTCCGCTGCGCAACTCTGATCTGTCTCTGAAACTGAAAGTGGGAATGGGTGAGCACATCATCCCTAAAAGGGGTGTCCAGTAGAAATAACATCTAACTTTCAAGTAATCATTGAAAACTGATGAAACACGGGAAAACAGTAAAACATACTGTATAAACTTTTTCAAAGCAATTTAAGAAGAACAGTAAACATCCATGTAAGAGACATGTGTTTCCCGCACAATACTAAAGAATAATATTGAGGTGTATCGCCCTAGTCATAGATAATATTGCGGTGTATCGCTCTAGCCATAATAATATTGCAGTGTATCGCCCTAGCCATATAATACTTGATATGTAAAGTTTGGGGCACACATCTCATACTAAACACTCAAATAAACAATCATGTATATGGATGAACTCCTTCTTTTGAATAATAATATTGATGCCAATTCCACACCGAATAGGTAATATTGTGGTGTATCGCCCTAGCCATAGTGCATAAAAATAGATATAAAGAAAAGGTGAAGGAGCGTATCCAATATACCACAAATGGAAATTCTTATTTCCCACAACATTCATAATCACAGAAAAAACATTTCAGTTACTTTCCATGCGATGGAAAGATTAAAAGAATCAAACAGTGCATGGAATTCGAAATCAGACAATGCATGAGTTTGTTAAACATAAACTTCTGTAAAAGAAAACATCAACGATTACAAAAGAGTTAATGTAAATTCCCACCTCTTTTGATGACAAGCCACGCCTACCCCGAGATTCACGATCCATTGGTTCATTCTTTAGATCGATCGTTGTTAATAACGACTAACTGTTAATCACACAAGAACTCTAAGAATCTAGCCAAAATGGCTCACACAAGAATCATACAAGTCTATCTAATGGTTCTAAGCCCATTCATGGTACTATACCTTTTATTATCACTCTTTAGCATAACTAAGGTTTAATAATTCAATTAGGTTGGTTCTATAGTCCATTAACTAAGTCTTATGAATATCTACAACTTTGCAGAAGAAACCAAAGGTCAATTCGGACTATAAAGAGTATAGGAAAACTAGTCTTAAGACCAAGTCCACTAAACCATCCCATTAACCTAAGGCATGGTCCAAATGAGTCAACTAACAGTATCTAACGGTCAAGTAACAGTCAACCTCAGCCAAAGGTCAACAGAGTAAAGGTCGGGAAAACGGCCCAAGTCAAAGGGTTAACCCGGTCAACGAGTCAAACAGGAATCGGTCAACAGTGTCAGCACAGGATTGACTCAGTCAGATTGACTAAGTCAGCTAGAGTCAGATACCTGACTAGGCTGAAAGGTACAAGGCCTAAACCCTTGCACAGGCCAGAGCCATTGCTCAGGCCAAAGAATACAAGTGCACAATCATTGTGCAACACAACTCTACAACTCCAATTTCTTCTTCATTCCTTCAATTCTACTAGATTATACAACTTCATTTTGAATCATTTCAATCATACATTCAATGCATATAAACTTCATGACTCACTTTAAATTCAAATATAGATTACCTGCAATTGCAGCTCTAAGCAAAACTCAGATCATCTCATCTTAAACACACTCAACACCACAGTTCTCAACAGTACAACACATTCCTCTTATTCTTATCACAGTTACTACACTTATTGGCTGAACCAGACTCGACTGCACTTCTACAGATTAACTCAATTCCAATCATTTCAGCCATCAACAACTCATCTAACTTATGTCCTTGCAATATCAGCTCTTCAAACTCCATCCAAGTTTCACTCACCTCAACAATGTTACTACTCAGCTATACCATAACACTATGACTCCATCTGCACTTTAGTTGAGATCACACTCACTTCATGTTACTTACAATTTCCTCCACCAGCACCACTAGTAACTCCAGCAACCCCTGCACTAAATCCATACACACTATAGCTCCACCTCAACAATAATTTAGCTTCAACATAACACCACCAGTTCAATGCCACCAACAATCTGCACACCTGTAACAGTTTATATATCCTCTAAACATCACCAACGACTATTGAACCCCCAAACAGATCTCAATTGCATCAATTAATATCACATCATTTACAACTGAAATTCAAACTCTAATTCTTCAATACAACCCCATTTCTGTATCAAACAAACTTAACTTGCATTCCCAATTAATCCTCAGAATCCCTAATCCTCTTCATGCAACTCAATTCAATAAGAAACCCCAATTATAGAAAACAATTACACAAACCCATCCTTCTACTTGCTGTAATCCAATCATACATTCTATGACCTTAAAGAAAGTCAAAACATAAGAAACCTTAAATTACCTTTTTCCTCAATCTTTCTGTGTTTGTATCAACACCTGAATAACTCCACCATCATCAACTGTTCTTGAATCTGATCTACTCTTCTCAAATCGCCACTCAAATGAGCTTCAAGAAAATTCCAGAAACCCTAATTCTAATTTGGGGAAGAACATGAAACCCTAATTCCAATTCATCAATCTCATCTTCAAAAGAAATAACCTTAACTCTTAACTCATGACAAACCCATCTTCAATCAGATTTCTAAACCTTCAATTTCACACAATCCCTCAATCAACTCAAGAACCATAGCTCTTTATTCAATTCTCAAAACAACTCCACAGCTTCGATTAACTACAACCCTCTTAATCTTTCATCTTTATCAACTCAACATCATCATCAGTTACACCCAATCCTAAACTCAGAAACCCTAATTCATCTTCCCCCTGATTCACGACAAAACCCTAAAAATCCTTAATCTTCCCCTTCCTGAATCACATCGACATCACCTCCATCACCATCCGAATAGTTTCATCAATCAAAATCTCTCTAACCCGCTCTCAAATTCATCACTCGACACTTACAGAGGAAGAACAGAGAAGAAGAAAGAAGAGAGAAAAGAGAAAAGAAAGAAATGAACTTATCTTCTCGGTCTGGGGTCGATAAGACCAATCCAAGATTACTGAGGCACCCAACGCTCTGGATAAGGGTTGCCAAGTCGGTTTGTCTACAAAATGACTAATCTGTCCTTCATACTCATCCGATGATTTCTTCGTCGTCCAGTATCCGAATGACACATTCGAGAAGTCCATTCTGCCTAACTTTTCGAGATCTATCAAACGGTACTAGTTTTGTATCTAAATCTTTGTTAGATTAATTCCTATTAATTAAAACATATATTAACTAATCGAGTCATTATCGACTAAATCGTCTCTTGATCATCTCTAGATCAACTCTTGACCGGTCTAACAGCGTTGACGAGCTTGAGGGTCTTTACATTCTCCCAACCTTATACATTTTCATCCTCGAAAATCGGACCATCCTTCTAGTCTTCAAAACTCCCCACCTTACAGAAAAATCCCATCTCTTGTCTAAGCGCAAACAACAAGAAACAAAGCACAAACCTAAATGGTTTCCTACAACTAAAATTTGTGGCTCTAGGTTCAATATACTAATTTTCTATCTCAATAAATCACTGGTTCTAATTACGAGAGCTATTTAATAATAGTTCAACCATCAATGTTAATAATAAAAATATTATAATAGTAATTAACTTTAATAAAGCAATGTTAGCATTTATTAATTAGTATCATATCAAACTTAACTTAACTAAAATTTCATTAAAGATATATAACGATAAAAATAATGATTATGATTAAATAGCTATGGAAAATTATTTACGCTTATCTACGGTTAAGTTTTGTAAATTAAACTAATTACAAATTAGAGATATATGTTTTGCGTCTAAACTAGATAATTAATATAATACTTATTAGACGTTAAACTTAAGAAAGCGAGGACATAATATATAAAATAAAAAGACTAATCTTGTACCTAAATTATCTTTAGTCTAACAAATGATCCAGTAAATCTTTAAAATAAACAAATATATATGAAGTAGTAAGAATAGTATTCGTATGCTTAGTGTAATATTCTAATTAATTGTAAAATAAATTCATATATTAATAGGATACTTCACATTAATAGCAAAATCTAAAGACTATTATGAAATATTATAATTTTATGCGGACTCAAGATTTAAATCATATTAAATTAGAAACACCAATCTTTAACAAGATATAATAAAAGGATCCTAGGTGGCAGCGAATAAATATGACGTGTAAAGGTGTAGGGGAAGACCATGTGAATAATGATTCCATCGCTAATCAGTTTACCGATCGTTCAACTAATTAACGAGAGAACTCAGAATCTCTGGTTTTCTTGTTTTGTATAGTTATTAGAAATAACCCGTGCCGTAATGGCACGACATGAGGCTGAATAATTTCTGGTTATAATATTTAATTAGTAAAAACTATGATACGACTTATTTTGACCCATGGGAATTTGTAACTATGAAAAACTTATATATTTCCCATCCAAAAAATTATAAATTTGGCTTCACTTGTAACCGAGGAAAATAGTAATTTCTTATAAAAATGCTAAATATAATTTTTTTTATCACGCCCTAAAATAATAAGTTTTTAGTCGATCCCCAAAGATTGGTAGTCTTTGATACAAATTTTTGTTATACTCAGACCAATATGCTCCCAGAAATTCTTACTAGATCACTGGAACTATCGTCATGTATTTATAGGACAATATTTATTTCTCGTCTACTTAAAATAGGAAAA
Organism: Papaver atlanticum; assembly: GCA_023531105.1. Classification (NCBI taxonomy): domain Eukaryota; kingdom Viridiplantae; phylum Streptophyta; class Magnoliopsida; order Ranunculales; family Papaveraceae; genus Papaver; species Papaver atlanticum. The sequence continues at coordinate 1,063,883 of JAJJMB010016078.1, forward strand.
AGAAAAAGTGAGTTATATAAACTCTAGTTTTGCAATGTATGCCGTAAACTTTAGCATCAACTATCATTTCCTTGTTTGTAATGTTTCTTGGTGTAGCAAGCCTTTAAAGGATAGCAGTCAAAGAGACCTTGATACCAAATGACCATGAAGAGAAATTAAAACAGTTAAACTCGTAAAATCAAGTTTCGTTCAATGGTTCTAAGAATGATGAAAGTATTATTTCTAGCCTTTACTTTACTGAATATCTGAATCCTCTCCATAAAAATAACACTAAAAATTTGGAGCTGAATCATATCTTAACAACAAATAATACCAATAATCATGATAACAAAGAAGGATTCAGTGATAATTACGGGTCAGTAATTAAAGGTTTAGATGACGATGCTCAATCGTGTTGTTATGGATAAAAAAATAATCATAATCATGAAGATAAGAAGAAAAAAAATTAATAGATGCAAAGGAAAAGGGAACCAACCAAAAAAATCATGCAAGGTTTATGAAAAGATTGAGGTTTCGGGATTGGTATTTCCTTATAGACATTGATGTGTTCGCAAGGAATGCGATTCCAAGATACATTGTCGTCCCGTTTTGCAAAACTGCAAAGAATGCGAGCTTATGAGTCTTCATGCCCTAGCTAGCTTAATTATAAGCTTTAAAATAGAAATTATTTTTTCACTAAAATTAAAATGAGGCTTATGATTAAATTGAATTTGGTGATTCGTTCTTTGAAAGGCCTCAATAGTATGTACTTAATTTTATTTTTCGATTGTTTAAAAAAAAATAGTCAAATGAAAATAATTTTTTGTATTTTGAGTAAGTGGTTCTAATGTTCTTTGTTCTGTGCAGGTTGATGAAGGACAACTAAGTTATTTTAAGGAAGAAATATGGAATTTACATGTTATAACCGCAATTTTTCTAATGCTGTTTGTTTTTTACAGGTTCATGAAGGTCGGTTAATTAATATGAATATATTAATTCGATATTATAAAGATTCAAGTCAAAAAAAAATATTATTTTATTTTTTTGTAAGAAAATATGAATATATTCAAACTGATTTATTCTATTTTCTGGTAGAGGTTCAAATGTTTCTTGTTCTTACGGGTTGATGAATTATTCAGGACCCAATAAAGTGATCATTGAAAGTAAGTTAATTATATAAAGGCTTCGAAAATTATTTTATAATTCTAAAAATGACCAGCTGAGCTAGGTGCCCTTTTTTTTATAATAATAATATTATTATTATTACAATGTTTATCTAGTCGATAGAATCATACAGAACCTTAGTTGGTAGCCTAGCAACAAGCTGAGCTGAGCTCCACCTGTTTTCACCTGATACACCTGTTTTCACTAGCCATAACTCTTCAACGAGACAACGCTCCTCATGTGAGGAATAATTCGAACCCATGTTTTCCACGGTACTGTGCCCCCAAATTTCCATCCAAGTTCTGGTGAGTGTATTGTAACGCAATAAATGCATATTCTGCCACAATAGGAGGTCGTCGTTATTTCCAACAACTAATCTACTAAACCCACCGAAACTATACACCGTGATTTCCACCGAGAGGGAATCGAACGGACACATGGAATCGATCTGTGCATTGGGATAGGGGTGGGGCAGAAGTGGGTCCCACCCCCTCTTACACGGTGCTACTTCGGTGGATAAAGCATTTCTGTATTTCCAAAGGCTAGGGTCTACTGACTCTCTAGCCATAACTCTTCTGAAAATGCCACATCACTAGGTAAATGGTTGGGTATAAGCGGGGGTAAAATAAACTTAACAGTTGTAACTCTTTGACCATCTTTTACCAGCTGTACAACAGGCTGTAAATAAACTTAAAAGCGTCCAGTACAGCTTGATGTTAATTGTAAACTGCAACTGCTTTCTATTGACTCCTTTTCTTCAATATAAAATTTCGGAAGCTGCTTACTTTGCCCCCATCGAGGCTAGTTGACAATCTATTCTATATATTCTATTCTGGGGCCAACAAAAGGGGTCTGTGAGGGGGGAGGTTTTGCCATTGTTTGTTTGAGCGGTACATAAAGAATTTTTGAGTTGCAAGAGGCTAGTTGACAATCTATTCTATTCTATTTTTGAGGCTAGTTAAACACCCCTTACCGTAGCAGGTGGAGCTGCGAAAAGTGCTTTCCGATTTTACCCTCGCTTTATTTTTATTTCAAAGAAAGTACTCAAAGTAAATAAATATATAAGGGTACTAATGTAATTTCGAATATATTGAGATTAAATTTCCATTTACTGAATCTCGACATTTGAGTTTGTTCTTCTAATCAGTGTATATCAGTATCGCCTTTGTTGATCAAATCAGATCATTGAACTTTTCAACTAATCAAATTCTTAGATTCATCAAATAATGGGCAGCTAATAGAACAAAAAAAATATATCCATGATTCAGTTTGCATAGAGTGATGCCTTAACAAAGATAAAGATAGGAAGGAGTTGAAATGTTATCAAATGCAATTAAGGAGGAAGACGGATCACGGCTAACGCAGAGGGAGGGATGAAAAGATAACGCAGAGGGAGGGATGAAAAGAAAGAGAGGAAGAAGTTGATGGAGGCGTATAACAGAGGGGAGAAAGAAAAAAGAGAAAATAAAATTGGGTTTAGGTTTAGGGGTATACACTTAGATATAGAAACAAAATCAACGGCTAATAATTAAAAGTTACGTTAAACGCATTGCAGTATAGAAATTTAACGTAATTGAATTAAATATAAAGGAATACGTTGGAAAGTAACTTGAGTGGAACATTACACCGTTGGATCCTACCCAAATCCCAAGCGTTTCCCTCTCCCCCTACAAAAGTGGAAAACCAGAATCCAAAAATAGGCACTCGCTGTATCAAAATGGAGCTTTCCTTAATGGAAGCAGCAGCTCAAAAGAGCATAATCATAAGTTCAACTCTGATAACTGATAAAAATATTTCTTTCAGTACACTTGAAGTGATCAAACAGATCAAGAGAGAATGGGTTAGTCTCAACTCAAGATATTCTATACAAGTGATTCATAATGGTTTCATAAGTATCAAGTTTGAGAATCAAAAAGATAAGAATTGGGTTATGGATTCTGCACCATGGTTGGTCTTTCAAAATCAGTATGTTCTTCTTTTAAAAGAGTGGTGTAGTCCTAATGATTTTCCTCCTAAGATTGAGTTCACTACTTGTCCGTTTTGGATTCAAGTCCATAACATACCTACCATCACGATTACAAAACACCTGGGTTTCAAAATTGGTGAAGTTATTGGTTATGAAGTCTTGGAAGTCGATCTCTGTGAGAGAAAAAGGAGGAGAAATAATTTTATGAGAATTAGAGTTGCAGTGAATGTTACTAAGAGACTTGCTACTGGTTTTTGGTTGTGTATATCAAGGACAATTAATGAAGTGTATTGGGTGTCTCTGAAGTATGAGAATTTACCTAAAAAGATATGTTACCGATGTGGAATTTTAGGTCATGATAAGGATTGTTGTTCTAATGATGAGTTTCTTGAAGTACCAAATGACGAGAAGTGTATTGTTAATTATATTGCTAATAGTAGTGGGTATGAAGGAACAGTGCCTTCAAGGCTGTTTGTTGATGGTAAAACTTTGGAGGAGGATGAGAGTGAGAGAGGTTATGGACCTTGGTTGTATGAAGAAAAAGGTCAGGATGTAGAGGATGAAGACAGCGAGGATAGCGATGATGGTGATGGTGATGGTGGAGATGAAGAATGTGAGAACGAATAATTAGGATGGGGTATGATGGTGATTCCGATGAACAGTTATGTGTATAGTTGCATCGTTTTTATGAATAATCATATGAAAACCAGGAGTGAACCAACACGCAGTGGGAGTGGACTAGTGCGAAAAAGCTTGGTTAGATGATTTATCGCCCGGGAAACAAATCTCACGTTTTTTTCTGTTTTTTCTTCTTTTGCTTTTTATCGGTGGCTTGTTTTATGGTAATAATGGTGTACGTTTCCATTTTCGAAGTGGAAATATTATAACTACCCTCTATTTTTGTTGACCTTGCACTAATACCCGGAGGAGTAAAAATAACTTCTGCGAACAACTTGTGCTAGTTGCCTCCACTTCGGAAACAACTTGGGCTAGTTGCTGCAACATTTGGAAGGTAGAGGTATCAAAATTGTATAAGGATATGTTTCATGACATAGTTTGAGGGGTATTTGAATAAGTTACCCATGTTCGAATGTAAAATATGTTTGCACCGGAATGATGTATCTTGCACTTTTGAAGCGTTTCGAAGCCTTTTCTTGATATTTTGAATCGGGATCATGTAACCTGTTTCAATTACTTAAGCTGTTCAGGGGAGAGGTGTGGTTTTTGATGTGTCTTTGCAATTTTACATAATGAGGTATAAAAAAGGGTCTCTAAAGCATTTTCGGTGCTGAAGTGGTTCTTTACGAACCATTGAATTTTTTTACCACTGAAAAAAGCTAGGTAAAAACCGCCCGCTCACATGAGTGTGGGTGCCACAGCTGTTGGGTTTAGCTGGGGCCATATTTGGGCCCCAACATGAAAACTGTGAGACAACGATTTTTACATTGTTTTTTCTAAGCTGTCCGTTTAGGGTTTCTGGATTTTCTTACGAATACCCCGATTTTATAACCAAAAAATTTACCCTTATGTGTTCATTTTTTATTGGCTCGCTTTTAAAGTGGACCCCTGTTATTCTCCGGTGGGGTAGAGTCAGGAATCAGGATGAAAGGATATATCTGACACATAGTGTGACACTCTGTATCATTTCTCGGGTGTAAATGAACCCGTTTGTCATTGTCTAAATTTTTACTCGGGTTTAACCGAACCCACTAAACAAAATTCTGCAAATTCTTCACTTAGTGCATCACTGTTGCTATTATTTTGCCGGGGAGACATTATTTTTATTTTTCCCTTTGGTTTAGGGTAGCTACTAGCTAGTAGCTAGACAAAATTATTTATAATGAAATGATAAATTCATTATGTGGCACCTTGATTCCCACGTGTTAAAAATGATGATCAAATGGGACACGTTAGAGATTTTCATTTTCTCTCTTCAAGGACATCTTTGGTAGGCCTTCTTCTTCTTTTTTCTTTTCTCCCCTCCCCTCTCCCTGTTTGACAGAAAAATTTAAGTAACTTGGTTGAATTTATGGGAAAATGGTCTTGGTGGAGATGAGAGTAGGTGAAGTTGTTGATGTTGGCATGTTAAAGCGGAGTAATGGGCATTTCTCCTCCCTGTTTCCAGTTGGAAATTGTTTTCGAAGCTATTGTTTTCTTTTACTCAACTGAGCAAAGTGATTTCTATCAATTTGGGGGTTTGTATGTGATACTAGATGCATGTCTGATTTGGTATAAATATAGATCCTTCCTTGAATTGAAATTCTTGAAAAACAGAAAATTAGGGTTCATAACAATTTGAGTTTTTGTTTTCCAAATCTGTTGACAAATGTATAATTCATTTTAAAACGTTAAATGGGATGTTGAATCTTGTTAAAATTGGGTATTCATTTAGATTCAATTTTAAGGAACTTGATGTGTTTCGGTTGGTTTACAAAGTATTGATAATGACTTGAGAATGGGTTTGATCAATTCGCCTGGCATGTGTAAATTGAAGCATGATACTAGATTTTCAGATTTTGGGAACTTTTTCTCCAAGGCTATATATACATATAGCCTTGTGGTAGTAAAGGTAGACTATCTATTATTTCTCCCTCGTCTTATTGTCGCGGTGACTATCGCGGTTAACCTCTTTTAGTGAAGATGGATACATCTAAGAATTATATATAGTAGGTGAATGTACTGAATGGACATAGGTGTTTTCCATTTAGTGATAATGTACTGAATGTTGGTGCAAGTATGTTTTCCATCATTTGCATTAAGGAATGGACATAGGTGTTTTAATATTACTGTTAGTTCATTTTTGTTAAGGCTTAAGATATGTCAAAGTACAGGGAACGTAAATGGCTATGGATGTTATGGATTTTCAACATTAATTTGTGGATGTCTAGGACTTTGGGTAGTCTACTAATTTGAAATTGCAGACAAGGAGAGTTATAAATGGAGCAAGACGCCCATAATCTGTTAGTAAAAAGCCCCAAGAGAAAAAGGGAGAGCCAACTACGGTTGCGGTGATGATGTAGGTCTCTCTACGTCAAGTCCAGTGGTGTGGGGGTAAGAATAATTTCTTGTCTTGGATTGAGTTTCATATTGCTCTTGTTTGATTTGTGTTGACTACATTGAGTACTTGAGCTTGTGAATGAATTTGGTGCATGGAGTAGTCTTATTTAATGGTGTTAGTATAAATTCTTGGTTTGATATGCAGTCTTAGAAAATAATCGGTTCTTACTACAAATGGTAGTCGAAGTAGGCTACGAAACCATCAATTTCTTTTCTATAAAAAGATCAAACATTGCCTACAGTCCCCAAGTATCTGGAGAAGCTACACCATGGTCAGATTCATGTCATTTTGGTATATTTTCCGGAACTTTACTATTGAGTGTGATGTATCCATTGTATTTAATCTGCCATGCATTGACATAAATGCTTCTCTCTGCATGCCTTCTACAGCTCTATTTAATTTATTACATGATAGCCTTACTATATACCCATTCGTTCCGTAAACCAAAACCTTTACTCACTCAAATGAAGTGCTGGTCATCTTGAAAATTTGGAAAGTATATGGAACATTTAAATTAGACTTGAACTGTTGAATGAGAACTAAAGAATTTTGTTTGCTCGGTTTTGATACCTCAAAGCTTTGTAATAAATCCTTACTTATCTACTTGATAGATTGTGGACTTGATTTCCTGTATACTATGTGTTTAACTCTCTTGGTTGAACTTAATATAAGCAACATTTGCTTAATTTAGTGGAATAGTTGTGCTGACGGTGCACGGAGACTGTCTTCATATATATATATATATATATATATATGTTTAGAATTGTTATTGATGGTACGAGTTCTCGTAAATTTACTAGTAAAGTTATACGGTGCCCTGTTCGCATGAATTCTGGATTCACGGGAACGTCATTTTTATCTCTTTTGCATACTCTTGTGTGTATGAGTGCTTTATTCTGTGGTGGCCAGTATTTAGGAAAATGTGGGATTTTTCTTTGGCTTTTGTGTTTACCCTATCCTTGTCGTCGGCTTAAAAATATTGTCGTCGTGCTACTTTGGAAATGAATAGATGGTCTTCGTAGAATGTCGGTTTTTCTCTAAATGCATTTCCATTCTAGTATTGACCGGTACGGCAATAGGGAAATGGAGCAATATTTATGGCTTTACTATTTTGGTTTAGTATCTTTTCGTTTGGCTGGTCATCGGTAGATAGTGACACTTGAACCTCACAGTTCCATTAGCTTCAGAATAAAAATGAATGAGTGACCGGTGAGTCCTATCTGCACTTCTACATTTCTTTAAGTGATAAAATTCATTTTTATTTTCGTTATTTCATTTTAGGAAAATGGTTACCGAAATAAAATGATTTTGTATATATTTATTTTTACTCCTGAGTGATAATTGTATGAAAATCTTAAACCAACCCAATGTGGGTAGCTTTAGTTGTTCAGGTACTGTCACGGTGAAATGAGTTGGATTTGCTTGCCGTTCTATATTTGTAATACTATTGGTACTGCATGTTATTAGATAGAGATAGTTACTGCCAAGGTGTGCAGTTCATACTATCTAGACAAACGTTGACTAACTACGGTCGTGCTTGATCCCTTTGAGCAACGGAGAGGGTACGTAGGCAGCTGCTATGCGGTTCAGCACAAATCCACAAGGTTGTTCATATCATCTGAAAAGGGTTGGTTGCTGCTTCGTAGTTCACACCACCTATTCGAAGATGATTGCAACTTTGGCATAATATATCGTTGGTAAGAGGTAGTTGCAGTATTAGCTGTTCATACTACCTAGTGAGAGATGATTGTTACCATCTCTCATGGTATAGCCAACTGGCCGTGTAAATTATTAGAGTTGGCAACTGGCCATCTCCCATTTTTGGCAATTGGCCATATAAATTGTTGGAATCGGTATCTGGCCGTTTCTTATTTTTTGGCAATTGGCCATATGTTATTTTGGGCCATTGGCCCTATGTTATTTTCAGCAATTGGCCGCCTGTCATTTTCAGCAATTGGCCCTCTGTTATTTGGCAATTGGCCGTCTCTTATTTTTGGCAACTGGCCGTCTGTGATATTTGGCAACTGGCCGTCTGATATTTTTGGCAATTGGCCATCTGTTGTTTTTTGGCAATCGGCTGTCTGTTATTTTGGCAACTGGCCGACTCTTATTATTCTTGGCAACTGTTCGACTCTTATTTTCGGCAATCGGCCGTCTCTTATTTTCGGAAATTGGAACCCTTATCGAATTTTATGAGTATTATGGTATGGGACATATGCTCATAGAATTCTGACCTTAAGATTAATGAGATTTTTACTGTGTAGGATTATGAATGAACAAAATTTTACTTGAGTGGCGTATCAGAGAGTCGGAGCTTGCCAAGCGATCGTAACCTGACACGCTTGAAACAAAAATTCTCTGGTCTGTCACACTGTCACACATAGGGGGTGGAGGTGGAGGTGGAGGTGGAGGTGGACGTTCCAGAGTCCAAATAAACTATCTTAAACCCACTTCATAAGTTCATAACCCGAGCTATAAATACACCTCGTAACTAGAATTAACTCCAGCTCCTCTCCCATCAAAAAAAAAAAAAAAAAAAAAATATTCAGAAATATTATGTCGCAAGACATGCATTCAACATCTTCCTTAAAGATCCAACAATCTTTTAAACCCCCGCATGTCGGCTTCTCAGAAAACGATCCGAAATTAAGCTTTCTGGTTGGTGTTATATATGAACAGGATGACGTAAGCGTTAGCGATGTCAGTGATCATGCTAGAGATCTATGGAGACTGAGTTGCGCTCCTGCGACACATCGAATATTAAAAGAAGAAACCGCAAGTGTCTTCCTTATTCGCCTGCCAAATCCAGATGAACTACCAACAATCGTCAAAGGAGGTCCATGGTTTTTCAGAGGTAGATTTTTTCTTGTGAAAAAGTGGGATCCCTACCAGGAAATCCAAATCCAAATCAGGTCACTTCGTCGAGTTTTAATTGAAGTGAGATACCATTACCCCCATGTGGGAAACAGACGGACTACTGAAGAAGCTGCTGCTGTTGCAGATTCATTGGGTAATGGGTATAGAAACAGTCAACTTTCGGCATTTTTCCAACTGTAAGCCAACACAATTGCTACAATTCATTGGGACCCTAACAAACTGCTACCGATTGCATTGAAAATAACAAGCGAAAGGTCTGATAAGGAATTTTTGTTGGATCTTCAGTATATTTTTATTCCAACTATAGATGGTGTTAAGGTCCCGGAACCTCAACAAATGAAAACCACCAGTACAGTCAGTCAGGAGAACAAGAAGTCGGGTTCTTCCAACCCTGTTCTTAAATCCATTAGAAAACTCATTTGTTATTTCGACATAAATATTACGCCCGAAGCTGCAGATATGTTAGAAGCACCTGGGGATGCTGATCCTCCGCAAGAAAGTTTGGAGTAGAAGACATCGATTTAAAATCGGAGGTGACTGCAGGAGAAAATGACGATCCTCCATCAATCCAGCTGTCGGCTCTACAAGATCTTTCACGGGTTCAAGGGTTTAGGGAAAATCGTTTATTTTTAGAATGGTCTCGGTACGCTTTATCGAAACCGATATCCACGTCAAATAGCCGGTTCTTTTTCTCACCTGCAAATTCACCGAATATCTGCTGTTCAACGTTGAACATCGTTGCAGAAAGTCATCCAAGCTTTCAAACCATAATTCAAAGCATTAGAATCTGCACAAGCTTTCACCGCACTAGCAAATGTATATGAATCACACTCTACATCAGATTTCCACATTTCAACAAAGTATCTTAACGACTCCTTATTATGACCAGCACGACCAAGTGCTGAAATAATAGCAGTCCAAGAAACAACATTCCGTTCAGGCATCTCCTCAAACACTCTACAACCCAAAGAAACGCAACCACATTTCGCATACATATCGAGAAGTGCACTCCCCACAAACACAGAGTTGACAAAACCAGTTTTCACCGAATACCCATGTAATAATCTCCCATAATTCAACTCTGAATTGCACCCACACGCCTTGAGTACAATAGCAAGAACAAACGAATCAATCATAACACTACTATCGACCCATATACGTGAAAACAATGTAAGCGCTTCAGTTACATTCGACGCTCTAACGTAACCTGAAATCATAGTAGTCCAAGAAATTTCATCTCTTTGAGGCAATTTATCAAACAATCTCCTTGCATCATTTATATGCCCAGTTTCAATCATTTTTTTTTCCAATTCATAGTTTAATTCCAGTACATTCACACGAGGAACAAACTGCATTTTCCCTGTTTGAAAGTCACCATCCCTCCTCTCATATCCAGTATCATAAGCATAATCACTCAATCCTGTAAATAATGTCTTTACTATCTGCTGATGTTTGGGTCTTGTAATAATTGACAAAACCATTCTTTTACAACCACGCAGCATCTCAATGTTTTATTGGTTGATGTTTTGATCTTCTTTAATGACCAAGTTTATTCAATAAGACCATAGCAATGCCAATAGAAAAGACCCATAGGAGCTCCTTGTAGCAGCAACGACGGCAGTTTCAACAATTAAAGAATGTTTACAAACTCAACCTTAGAAACCCTTTTCTAATTCCCCCCATTTTGTTTGAAGCTGAGTTAATACCGATTCAATATTGTTTTTCTTCAGTGGCAACGCCACTGATCCTGATCCACCTCCCTCCATCAATTTCCGGAAACCCTAACCTAAAAACTCTTCTTCTTTCTTGTTTGTTTCTGGCCTAGTTTAGGGAAATTCGCTGTGTGTGCGCATCATCAGTATATGCAGTTGCAGCAGTTCCTGATCACAAGGAATTTTTCACGTCAGTGTAAGTTTTTTTTTGGGGGTAAATGTCCCGGCTCGCCGCCAATTGACCCCAAACTTTAAACTTAGTTATTTTCTCCGTCGCACTTTCTTGAAGGTACATTTCATTGATTTCAATCCTGTTTGCCTTCACGGAGGAGAACTTTAATTTGGACCCCCGCGCCTGCTTAGAATTCTGGGTCCGCCCCTTCATGTTTTTGTCTAGAAAAAAAAAAGTTTTAGTTCAGAAAGAAGATCGGTGTCCTGGTAAAGATTTCTTGGAATAAAAATGAAACCTATTATTGGGGCATCACATTTTAATAGAAGGGCTTCATTTGGATTCCTAATGATAAAAAAGTTAGCTATGAGATGTCTTGCAATAGTAAATGTCTAAGTTACCCTCAATCTAAAATAAAAACCTAAAAACTAAAATCAAAACCTAATTCTAATTCAAAAATCTAATCCTCTTCTTCTTCTAAACTTTAAAAAATCAACCCTAAATCCTTCCCTATTTTCTCTGTTTTTCTCTTTCATCAACTCGAAAAACTAACAATCGTTGATTGAAATCTCCATTAAACACGAGAAAAAAACAAATTGATAAAAGTGATCCTAATCAACAAACCAAATACGTGTGAAATGGGTAGATTGATTGAAATCAGTAGGGAAAAAAAAGTTTGCAAAACCACGGTTAGGTATTCTTAATTTCGTAACCGTAAACTTATTCTCTGAAGCTGTTACGGTTAGGAAACTAACAATCCTAATCGTAAATTAAAATAAAATAAAATTGTATGTGTTATTACGGTTAGGTTTCTAACTGTAAACCTATTTACGGTTGGGTCCGACTCTCGTAAAACCTAACCGTAAACCTAATTGTAACAGAGGAAAATTAGGAAAAACCTAACTTGAGCAAAAACCAGTTTCGGTTGGGTTAATAAAGGAAACCAACCGTAAGTTTCCTTACGGCCATGTGTGGTTGTTACATTGCAACCGTAAAATACTGAATAAGTCAGTTTCAGGCATTAAGATTAAAACATGTGACAAAAGATTGCATTAAGATTTGAGATTAAAACATGTAACAAAATATTTAATGTGGTTAGCGTTTTTAAGTAAACTAGTATGTAACCCGTGTTACGCACCGGGTCCGGCGGAAACCGTCGATTGGTGTGGCGGGGCTTCGCCTCGCTCCCGTTGCCTAAATGCATTAAAACATCTTCGAAAAATTCTTGATTTGTATGATTATTTTTAATGGATAGGAAAGTTTGATACCTTTAAGTAATCAAACTATTTCATTAGCAATCAAACTATATTATATGTATGGCTTAAAATGACTTGGACATGACGAAAGTATAAATAAAATTTTAAGTTACTAACAAAAAAAATTAGTGTTAGAAAGGTTTAATCTCAATGGAATATCAATTCTAGATAGTCTACTCTATGGCTTAATATTGCCAAAACTATGTTCAAATCCTAGCCAAGCTCAAATGTTGTTGGTTGATCAATCACCATCCTATTGACCACCGTTGATAACGAACCATCAAGACATGAGAATTACAAAGGACTTAATTTCTTGTAAGTTGATAACGATCACGGAAAATATTCGTTCTCTTAATGGAAAACAATAAAAGATTACTTGTGCTTAATTAAAGATGACATAAGCTTATAACAGGAGACAACTTTTACATACGTCGGAAAACTACCATACTCTGATCAGTCAAAAGACTACAAATCTTTTCGTCTATACGAAGTTTTGGATTTTCTAGTACATTCGATGGGATTATGAAAAAATCTACATCCTCGGTCCGGATAAAAACTCTAAAGAAGAACTTGTACATTAATAAAGTTGAACAGTTGCACAGTTGCACAATTTATACTCCTTTAATGCAGAAGAAGGTTATATTAGACACTTCCCCGAGCTTGGGACACACATTAAGCAGAGCTTCATTGTTGCTCATAATGATTTTATCGACTGGTTATATTTATGGCCAAACACCGTCCTGCCATATATAGTAGATTTATGTTCCGGTTTACTGGCTTATGAAAGTGATTAAGTTCCACATAGCTACTAATGATAACGTAAAGAGGAGGCCAAACCTCGATCTACGAGCTTCCTTCTTTTTTAATAGTGACCATTTTTAATATCCAACTGGGTGCACCAGCAGGAGAAGCTACCAAAAAGAATTTGCAATATCAAAGGTGTCAATCACTGAAGGCTAGTAAATAGAAGCCAAAAATACTTCATGCATGTTTTAGCATGTATAAAAGGTATAGTGCAACATAGCTACTCAATATTGGACACCTTATGGCATGAAAGGGTAAGTACCTGGAAGGATTTAAGGAGTTAACTTAATATCCTTTGAAGCAATCCATCATACAATTCATACCACCAAAGTTTAATAATCTTATTAACAAAAAAGAGTACGCAAACATGAAGGCATCATTAAATCCCAAATTTGGCTCGATACGCCTTGAACAATCTAATATTTTTTTCCCATGCACACCTATAGACTGGTACTATTGAAATTAATATGCCATCTGTGGGAGTCGAACCCACAACTGCACGCTAAATACCATGTGCTCTACCATTTGAACTAAGATAGCTACTACACTTGGATCTGTTTGTGATTTAATAACATGAGGGTATAGCAAAAAGATATTGTACCTGACACCCTGCTACATTTTACTAATAGCATAGAAGGTTCGATTTATATATTGTAGTGTTAAATTCAACACGTTACCAAATGTTTATAAAAAAACCCTCATGTGAAGCTCCCTTGATTAGCCCTTCTGCCTTAGCTTGAAGAATGAAAACATAACACAATCCGACGCCACCATTATGTGTTTACAGTGGATGCAAGCAAAAAGCATGGAATATACAATCATAAGATTTTTTAATAAGAAATTTAAATAAGAAAAAATCATGCTTTAAGAAATAAAAGAACAATGAGACGCGAGGTTCCTACTAGAAAACTGTATTAAGACATACGCTAAAGATTCAAAACGATCGCATGACCGTGCACCATAATAAGTTTTCAAAGTATGAAGTATCCATATATCTAGCTCATCTTGTATCAGGGAAGAGATTCTAATAAAACTAATGCGAAATTGCAACTGACCTTATATCCCATCCAAAAAGCAGGCACATGATGATTGATAATTTTTAAGAGAAAAACAATGAGTGAAGATTCAAGTATATCTTTGGAAACCAAAGAATAATTGCATATGCACTGGTATCTTCACTTCTTGTACCCTAAATGACCCTACCACCTTTCCCTGGGACACAATTATAAATGTATAATAATCATATAGTCTTGAACTGAAACATTGTATTTGTTACACTTGTAAAGAAACTTATAATATATCTTGACTTGCATCTGGCCTTATGACAACAAATAGCACAGTGGAGTGAGTTCATTAATTGGGATATATAGGATGCTTCAATCTCCATACATCTTTCAATTCAAATTTAGCAGTGAAATAACAGATTTCCATATTAAGCTTACCAGTATGTACAAAGCATCGAAAGTGATTCTAGCTGAATATAAGCAGACATATGGCAGTTCTTTTGTTCATGGTTCATTGGATTCATAGAAAGTGATTTCAAATGAAGTCTGAAACACCTAGCGTCACATGAAATCAGAGAGATATCAGTACACTAACAGTAATCCAGTAAAGATCAATAACGACACAAAAAATACAATCACAACAGAATTATAAAGAAGGATCTAGAAATTGAATATTAGAAAAATGGGAAAAATTAAGTGGTAGAACATAAGATTATAAAGAAAAAGGTCATAACAAAAGCTTAAGAAATACAAACATTAGTATAAGGACGTATCCAAAACAAATATCATATCTACAGTTTTTTTTTTTTTTTAACATTATTATAAGTTCTATAAGTTCTAACAAATCCATTAAATACTCTGCAGACCAAAGTGATTGATTTTGTATATCAACATCAAATTATAACTCAAATTTGTGGATTCCAAGGAGCATATCCAACTTTTGTCCAGTATTCAATAGTATTTTAAAGCATATGAGATATCTATATTTAGTAAATAAAGTTTTATAGTAACAATTTAGGTGAAACTTAAATTTTGCTTACCCTCGCTAAATAAGCACATTCTCCCTTGTCTTCATCCATCCCATGCAACCTGTTTAGCCATCCTTGAACTCCTCTCCATCTCACGCAAGCAAATGAACCAGTACTTTGAGAAAATTAAAAACAAATATCAAAAGAACCAACCATGAGATTGAACTTATATTTAACCAATAATTCAATATTATATCCAAAACAAAATGCAGTTATGAAATGCACAAACGATTTTAGGTACAATTTAATTGACGAATGTTCATGGGTCATATAACATATCACACATAGGTGTTGCAGAAAGAGCCCACCAACACAATCGTATATGATGATCTTCGCGTAGACATCAATCGAACCATTGAATGGCCTAACTCCTCCATTATTTACAGTCTTGTTAAATGTGTAAATGCTCCTTTAAGCAGCCATTTCTACCTCAATTACCTGCAAAAATCAAAAATTTCGGCTTTTCGGCTAAAATGTAAGTTAGTAGTGGTCCATGACATGTCAGATACACTGCAATGTTATATACTTTTTGACAATCTCACTTGAACATCAAAGTATATATATATATTTTTAAAATAAACGAACTAAAGTAACCCTTTTAGTTTCGCAGTGTACATCAGCTCTTGTAGAGCTTTCAGGTGAGTTTGATTAATAACATGGTCACATTATGGTTTAATTTTTACTCGTGGCGCGAAGAATCAGTCTTTATTAAGGCAAAAATCAAAAATAAATTCTCGTACCCACTGCATAATCTATCTAGCATCTACTTTCACTTGTTGAATATGGCAGTGTAAGTAGTTACTATTTACTCACACCTCGTATCTAAAAACCTATGTCCGAAGCAGCAACTCAAAAACATGGGATAAATTAGAAGTTATAAGACCATAAATGATTTAATTGGATTTTCTCATATAACCGTGATTGTTAGAGTTATATTGACCTCACCTAGCAAAATTTTTTTTCTTCGAAGTCTCGATAAATGACAGATCTCCCTGTTCTATAAAATAAACTTCCTTTGGCTGCACCTAAATCAATGTTCATGCATACCTCTGCAAGCAGAAACGCAAATAGTGTAAGTATCACAACAAAGTCCTGACATTTACTAAGGACACCTCTTGTTTCATACTTCTAGTAAAAGTTTCCTACTTTTAGTAAGAAAACGGACCTAGATACTAACTTCAGAAGAGGTGCTTTTCCAAATGAAAAAAATCGAACCCTTACCGCACGGGAATCTAAGACTACTCATTGAAGTTTTGATGCATATTACAGTAGCAACAAAAGATGGAACTGCAAGTGCTGGTTCACCAACTACCCCAAGTTGTAACCTTGGCATTGTTTCTCCCATTCTTATATATGCTTAGGAAGAAAGAAAACGCACCTTTCTGTTACGGGATTGAGCAAAAATACCGACTGATGCCGAAATTTGAATTTAAATATCATTCGTGGCTAATGTAAAAAACTCACATATTACTATGGGCATAAGGTTTAATTTCTAAATCTAAGTCCGAAAGTAAGCATGTGAATCAACATAGCTAAATGGATACATCTATATTTTAAAACATAAGTTAGATTACTGACAGAAAAAAGAAAAAGTTAACTCGACATACCCCAACTTAAAAACCACCACAGTATACTCTTAAAAATCCAACTCCAACTAAGCCATCATAATATAATATACACATGTATCTCCCATACCGTAGCTAAGCTATCATCATACGCTCTTGTACTTCCTATAATCGCTGCTAAGCCACCATCGCATTCTCGTGTCTCTCACACTACCCACCTTCGTATACTCATGCACTGATGTAATTTTAGATAGTGGTAAGAATGGGTTCGTTCAGATTTGTGAAGATTCGAGTTTTTTAAAATCAATAAAAATTATATACAAAAATAGTACAATTGGTG